>PVLC010046443.1:0-11427 GCA_004027655.1 Graphiurus murinus | reverse complement strand
GCACATGATGTACTTACACAATTATATCAAGATCACTCACTGAACTGAACTTGAGAGGGAGGGAGGGCGAGGGAGCGGGGTGGGAATTGGGGAAAGGGTCAGATGAGAAATGTGTGCACATTTGTCTATATCAATTTGTACCTAACAAAAATGTATATATACAAAGCACGAATTATTACAATAAAAAAATAAATAAATACATAAATAAATAAAAAAGAAAGAAGGAAATCAATGTGTATGTCAATGGAAAGTGGAATTCTGAATATAAATCTTACATATGTGCTTATTAACCTTATTATTTATTTGTTTATTTAATTTGTGTGGTATTGGGGATTGAACTCTGTGACATTCTAACTTCTAGCTAAACCACCAAGTTGCTGACAGCCTCACTTAAGTTTCTGGGGCTGGCCTAAAACCTGGGATCCTAGGGAGTCTCAGCCTCCCATGTACTGGGATTATTGACATTCACTACCATGCCTGGTTTATATATGTACTTTTATTTATTTATTTATTTATTTATTTATTTATTTATTTATTTATTTATTTTTATTTTTGCAGTACTGGGGATTGAATTCAGGGACATTCTACCTCCTAGCTACACTCACAGCCCTATTTTTTATTCTTTATTTTGAAACAGGGTCTCACTAAGTTGCAGAATGCCTCACTAGGTAGCTGAGGCTGGCCGTGAACCCAGATCCTCTTGTCTCAGCCTCCCAAATGCTGCGTTTACAAGCATGCGCCACCATGCCTGGCTTTGTACTTTTAATCTTTGATATTACAAAAGAGTACTGGAATGTATCAAATAGGTTGTAGAGTTTACTTCTAAAACTTATATTATTATGAGTAAATAGCAATCTAATCGAGAAGACTATCTCATTATTATTCATCATTAAAGATTTATTTGAAAGAACATTAGACATTCATAAATTTTAACGTGCTCAAATTTAATACTAGGAATAAGACTTGGAGATAATATGTAGTGAACACTATGTGTAAATGAATAAATGAAAAACAACTGATTCATAGTAACCTTCCCAAATCAGATTAGTGAGGAAATAAAAATTTCCCTTGTATTAACATTTTTAATGCCTTACAATCTTTTGTCAGATGATTGAATGGCATAACAATATTTAAAAGAGCAGTTTTTATTGCCCCTTTGTAGACTATCTTTCCAATAACTGTTTAGTAGTGCTGGCATCATAGCAAGAAAATTGTATACCTCAGCGGCTGTCCTCCCTGTGGCTGTAATGAAGTCCCTGTAGTAATCTAATTGTATCGACTTAGCAGGAAAGTGGAATTATAATTGACAATATAAAGCCAAGCAAATTGCACCATCAGAAGAGACATGCTGACTTAAGTCCTATTGACATGAATGTCAAAAGTATTTCTTTTTAGTAGCTAAAGTTTGTCTTCTCTAAATTATTCAACTTTCAAATATTAAAACTACTCAGGAAAATTCAGGTTTTGAGTTAAAACTTTGGATCCTATTTCTTACTGCAATCTGTTCATTGTGAAGTTATTTAGAATATGTCAGTGGACTTCATCAATATCAATTTACAGTGACATCTTATAGGGTTCGTGAAATGTGAATCTAAGAATGAAAATTAATGTTGAAATGCTTGCATCACAGATTTTGCTTTTATTTAGTATATCTATTTCTAAATGAAAGACACTAAATCTTTTCTATGTTATGAACTGCAATTTAAAATATTTCTTGCATTTTTCAAAGCCAGCTTTTGTAGTAAACATAGGACATATACATGCTGGCAATAATATTAGTTATGATATAAAGTGTAAGATGAATAACATATTAAATAGTTTACTTAAAATGGACTCAGTTTTTTAAAATTGAGGATTTCAGCAAAATATGTTTACTTTGGAAATAAATATCCTTTGCTATCCCCAGAGTCATCACAGAAACATCTGAAGCTCTAGAAAAAGACCGTATGTAGAGCTCTAATTTTATAGGGAATTTACTTTATATTATTAATACAATTGTGCTTTTTTTCAATTATTGATAGGCATTACTTATGAAGACAGAAAATAAAAGGCATTGAATGGTGCCTGAGATATATTACATGACCCTTGTACCTTGCTCCACCTGTCATTTACTATTTCACAATTTTGAACAAGTCTCTTAGGATCTCATGTTTGTTTACAAATAATGATTTTACCATATTTGTGAAAAGTAAAATAATGTTACATAAAACATTTTATGTGAATATTTACAGAAGGAATTATACATACAGTGTAAATTCAATAGTTTGTATTGTGAACATATTAGGAATCGTCTCTACAAAAAAGAACACACACTTAGTAGGAGCTTTTTGATGGTTTTACATATGTTCCAGTTTCTTTTTTTTTTTTTTTTTTTGGTAGTACTGGGGATTGAACCCAGGGGCATTCTACTTCTGAGCTATACCCCCAGCCCTATTTTATTCTTATTTTGAAACAAGGTTTCCCTAGGTTGATAAGAGAATCACTACTTGCTGAGGTTGCCCTTGAACCTACAATCCTCCTGTCTCAGCCTCCCAAGTACTGGGATTACAGACGGGTGTCCATGGTGCCTGGATCATAAGTTTTATTTTGATAAGATAAACTTTATTTTAATTTTATTATGACTAACATGTATTAATTGTACATGATAATGAGGTTCAATGTGATATTCACACATATGCATATAGTGTGCACTGGTCAAATCCAACCTTCCTTTATCTCCCCTCTCCCATCCCAAACCCTTACCAACCTCTACTCATCACTATGCTACAAGAGATAAAGAAAATGTGATATGTGTCTGTGTCTTCCTTATTCCACTTAACATAATGTCCTCCACAGTTCCATCCATTTAAAAATAAAAAAAATAATTACAAGCTTTTATTCTTTCTGGCTGAATATCCTGTCATATATACATGACATTTTCTTTATCAGTTCATTTATTAATGGGCATCTAGATTGTTTCCATATCTTAGCTGCAGTCAATGGTGCTGCAATAAACATAGGCAAGAAATTACCTATCTGGTGTACTGATGTCATTTCCTTTGAATATATTTCACACAAAATTAACCTTAAAAGAACCTTTGGTCCACTATTAAATTATAAAATATACAAAATAAATTATAGATTAAAAATGATGAAATAATAAAAATTTAAAGTATGAACATGACAATACATTTGAGTAAAATTCATTTTTATTTTAATGATTCTTTGTAGTGCACACTATAGTGCTGTGTGAGTAATGGAACACAGAAATAAATATTCTTAGCACAATTAAAGTGTATTCCTTATATCTTTAAGGAAATTTTCCCTAAAAATATATGTTCAAAATAATAGCAATTGCTCCCTCTCTTGAAATTTTTTATTATTTTTTTCTTGTACTCCTTTTGTGTTCAGGAAATCATTGCTTCCTCTCCTCTCATCTTCTTGGTATTTATTCATCTTTTTTGTCCTACTAGACTGTAAAGCAACTTAAATCTGGTGACTCTGGATTCACAGTTTGTATAGCAGCCAGATATTTGGTGAATGAAGTAAAAATATGCAAATACATGATTATTTTTGAGTAGTGGCACATTTTACTAAAAAAAAAAAAAAACCAAAAAAAAACCAGTCATCTCTTTGGAAAGGAGGTTCTGCTCACCACCTCCACATGAAACAGTAAGAGGAGAATAAGAGAGCACAGGTCTGCCAAAGGAGTGGACTCAGCTGCAGTGACCAGTGAGGGGGCTCCAACCAGATTTCTCTCAACTGGGTGCAAGATGCCATGTGCATGTAAGTCACTATCACTTGGAACTTCATTATGATGTGTGGTTACAATGCATCAATAACAGTATATTTTAAAAAGAAAGAATACTGGTCTAGAAAGGTGGTTTCAAACTCTCTTCATGTGAAGTCCAGGTGAGCAAAGTGTGGAAATTTTCTTGTTGGCCTCAATTTTCTCATATGTAAAATAAATGAGAGGAAAATTTATTTCAAGTTTTATTTGTACACATCTTCATAGTAACATAGTCTGTACTGTGTATTTTTTCTTTATCCTTATGCATACATAGTTAATTTTCATTAGAATTACCTTTACCCCTCCAAATTAAATACAATTAATGGTATGATGTATACTCATAATGTTTATTAAGGTTGTTAGATTAGTCATACTTCTTCCTCAATTTTATAAATAAGAAATTTGAACTTTAAGAAAATCAAGTCACTTGCTCAAGATTTCCCAATGAACCTCTGACCAAGTCACTCTTATCTAAAGTCGAGCTTCCTCTGATTCTAATGCTATCTTGTCTAAATAAATCCAATGTTATATGACATTATTTGCAGACATTTCATTTGTATGTCATTATATTTGGTTCATATTACTATAAAATGAGTGCAAACACAATAGGTTTTGTATACTAAAATTTCTATTTTGAATATATATTACGCATGCCAGTATTTATCCTACATCCAAGAAACATCACAATATTGGTAGAGGAATGAAAGAAAATGCATATTCTAGTAGTAGACAAAAAAGAGGAAAGGAGAATTCATCATGTCTTAAAATCTGCATATATGTTGGAGACTTTTCCATGTCACAGTCAAAGGTCATATCCAATTTAAGTACTTTTTCTTAAATGAGAGACTAGAACTGAAAACAGGCATTTCAGATTCCATAGGGTAAATTTAATTAACACTCTGGAAACAATAAGTAATTCAAAGTTATTGCCTTCTTATATTCTTATTAATTGCATTTACTTTAACTGGTACATAAAAATATAATACACATTAATAAAGATACCATGTTATGTATGTATATACATATATATACATATACATATACATATATATATATATATATATATAATGCAATGTTTAAATCAGGTTAAGCATATCTATCTCCTCAAATAATTACTAATTCTTTATGATGAAAACATTCAAAATTCTTTCTTCTAGCTTTTAGAAATGTACAGCACTTAATTGTTATGTGTAGTCAGTCTCCTGTGCAATTGCATGCCACAACTTTTTATTCCGATGTAACTGTGACTTAGAATCATTGATTAACCTCTTCCCATCCCAATTCCCTACCATCCCAGCATCTGCTAACCACCATTCTTCTCTCAAATTCTATGAGATCAAATTGTTTTTATATTCTATATATGAATGGGGGTATGCAATAGTTTTCATTCTGTGCCTGGCTTATTTCACTTAACATAATGATCTCATTTCACCTAAATTGTTCCAAATGAGAGGATTTCATTTTCATTCAGGGCTGAATAGTATTTCATAGTGTGTATGTACTACATTTTCTTTGTCTTTTCACCAGCTAATGAACACTTGGCTGTTTCCATCTTTTGGCTAATGTAAATAGTGCTCCAATAAACACAAGGGTGCAGATGTCTCTTCAACAGACTGATTTAACTGCCTTCGGGTAAATACCAAGTAGTGGGATTATTGGGTCATATAGTAACTCTATTTTTAATTTTTTGAGGAGCCTTCAATCTTTACTATCAATCAATTAAACTCATAGGTCAAATTAACCATCCAGATTTTATAAAACAGTCACAATTCAGAAAGACAGAAGCATTCCTTCTATTCTCTGTTTCCTAACTCTTTTCCTTGTCGCTTTTTTTTCCTTGCTGTTTTCTGTTTTCTTTTCTTTAAATATTGTCTTGACCAAGCAGTTCACATATATTTGCTCATGAAAACAATATAGTGCTGGCTGTCTTGTTTGGATGACAAAAATGTTTGACTATAAACTTTTTGATCAGCAGACTAATCTACTGCTAAATCATGTTTAATATTCTAATTAGTAAGTTATTCATCAAATAAGGATTTAAATAAAGATGCCTCTATGTTATCTTTCAAATACAATATATTTATAAATTGATATGTCTTTGTGAAATTAGTTCTAGGAACTGTCTTTATTGATGTTCTTGATCAATTCTCTCTCAGAAACATTTAGTCAAGTACACCATTTACTGAAATCTTAGGTTTTTGTAGAGCTAAGCTGCTCAGATTGGGGTATTTGGGCACCATTTGAGTGACATATTCTAAGAAATTGTTGGCCTTTCCTGAAAAAAAAAAAATGTGGTATTTCAATTTGGTATGGTAACATAGACATAAAATTCTTAAAAAAAAAAAAACCTGAGCAATCTGAATTTATGATTTTCGGCAAAATAGTTACATATATATTTACATACATATATGTATAGAATGCAATTAATTCTGTTTAGAAATCCCTAATATCATCGCCCAATTTTCTAAACCTTTTTGTTTAAAATGAGAGACACTGAGAAAGATGTGATCCATGAAGTATTCAATAGTATTGACACAAGAGTAGCAAATAGCATTTTGAGTCTATTACAAGCTTGACAAAAAAAAAATCAATTTATAACATAATGCAGTTTACAAACTCAAATGAAACTCCTTGCTGGATTACTTTATTATCTATTTTTCTGGAAAGGCAAAAAGGAAAGTTTTGGTTGTCATCATTTATTCAGTTTTACTTATTTATATACCACACTTAGGACTGGACATCATTTAAAAATCAGTGACCTAAGATATTAACAAATTTATTAAATAGAGATAGAGTATAAGATCCATTTACTATTATATTAGGTGCATCCATTCTATTGATGTCTGCAAAATCTATGATGCTTTGCTGTCAGACTGTCACTCTGGCTAATTAAAATGATATGTACAGCTAAAAGGTTAATAAAATAAAAACAAGTTGTAGGCATATTTTAAAATACAATGGTTCACAATTCTGAGTAAATAAAAGGCTTGCTTCAGGCAATTATCATAATTGTAACTGATGCATTGTGGTTATATGTATCCTCTACAACTGCATCATCAGCTGCGGTTCTATTAATATTCAAGAGATTTTTTTATATTTTAATAGTGTTCTGGATTCATCCACTGGGCATGGATTGCTTTCTTTTTTTAAACCCTAAAACAAATATAGGCAATCAAACTCTAATATATTCATTGTATGTATTTTATGATATTTTCTATTGTTTTTAATCATAATAATTTTTAAAAGCCATGACATTAAATAGAGATTTCTGCTATACCCTATCATTACTTAGTACTCTAGGAAATATCATTAAGGACATTTTTATGGCATATTAATAAAATATTTATTACTGGTTACACATATTAAAATTTCTATTTTATTTTGTTTATTGTATATTAATTTATAGGATAGTGGGGTTTCATTGTGGACTCTTTGTACATGCATATAACATAATTTGATCAATTAAGTTTTTTTTTTTAATGTAATAATTCATGCTTTGTATGTATACATTTTTGTTAGGTACGAATTGATAGAGACAAATGTGCACACATTTCTCATTTGACCCCTTCCCCAATTCCCACCCCGCTCCCTCGCCCTCCCTCCCTTTCAAGTTCAGTTCAGTGAGTGACCTTGATACAATTGTGTAAGTACATCATGTGCCTTAGGATGCCCTCCCCACCCTCCCCGTCCATCCCCTTCGGTTAAATCAGCTTCTTTGTTTATTGAGGGTCTGTACTTTTTCATCTGGAGACCCTCTTATGCCCCATCTTCTCCCTAACATCCGCATATTAGGGAGAAAATATGCTTCTTTACTCTTTGTGACTGACTAATCTCACTTAACATAATGTTTTCCAGTTGCATCCATTTCCCTGCAAATAACATGATTTTGCTCTTGTTTATGGCTGATTAAAATTACATTGTGTACATATCCCATAGTTTTGTAATCCATTCATCTGTCGATGGACATCTTGGCTGCTTCCATAGTTTGGCTATTGTGAATTGTGCAGCTATAAACATAGATACACATGCATCAGTCTGATAATTTGGTTTCCATTCTTTTGGGTAGATATCCAGAAGTGGTATGGCTGGGTCATAAGGTAGGTTTATTCCCATTCGTCTGAGGATTCTCCATACTGTTTTTCAAAGTGGTTGCACAAGTTTGCAATCCCACTAACAATGTATTAGGGTTCCCACTTCTCCACACCCTCGCCAGCATTTGTTGTTGTTTGTGCTTTTGATGATTGCCATTCTGATTGGGGTTAGGTGAAATCTCAAGGTAGTTTTGATTTGCATCTCCCTGATTGCCAATGATGTGGAACATTTCCTCATATATTTATTGGCCATTTGTATTTCTTCTTTTGTGAAGTGTCTATTTAGATCCTTTGCCCATTTTTTCATTGGGTTATTTGCTTTCTTGGCTGTGATTTTCTTGAGTTCTTTGTATATACTAGATATTAGACCTCTGTCTGAAGAGTAACTGGCAAAAATCTTCTCCCACTCTGTAGGATCTCTGTTGAGGTTCTTGATAGTTTCCTTTGCTGCACAGAAGCTCTTCAGTTTAATGCAATCCCAATTCCTTTGAGTTGCTTGTGCTTTGGAGGTCTTGTTGAGAAAATTTTTACCTGTGCCTATGTGTTGAAGTGTTGATCTTACGCCCTCTTCAAGTAGCTGCAAAATCTCCGGCCTAACTTCCAGGTCTTTGATCCACCTTGAGTTGACTCTTGTGCAATGTGAGAAAATGGGGTTTATTTCTATTTTCCTGCATATGGTTAACCACTTTTGCCAACACCATTTGTTAAAGAGGCTATCTTTTTTCCAGTGTATATTTTTGGCTCCTTTGTCAAAAATCAGTTGACTGTAAGCACGTGGGTCTGAGTCTTCTTTTTTTTTTTTTTTTTGCGGTACTGGGGATTGAACTCAGGGGCATTCTACCTCCGAGCTACACCCCCAGCCCTATTTTTTATTCTTTATTTTGAAACCGAGTCTCACTAAGTTGCGGAGTGCCTCACTAGGTAGCTGAGGCTGGTCTCGAACCCGGATCCTCCGGTCTCAGCCTCCCAAATGCTGGGATTACAAGCATGCGCCACCACGCCCGGCTCGGTCTGAGTCTTCTATTCTGCTCTATTAGTCTATGTTTCTGTTTTTGTGCCAATACCATGCTGTTTTTATTACTGTAGCTTTGTAGTAGAGTTTGAAGTCAGGTATTGTGATACCTCCTGCATGGTTTTTATTGCTAAGAACTACTTTGGCTATCCTGGGCTTTTTGTTTTTCCAGATGAATTTAAGGACTGATTTTTCTATGTCTGTGAGGAGCATCCTTGGCAATTTCATGGGTATTGCATTGAATTTGTAGATCAGTTTTGGGAGGATGGCAATTTTTATGATATTTTTTCTGCCTATCCAAGAGCATGGTAGATCCTTCCATCTACTAAGGTCTTCATCGATTTCCATCTTCAGCTTTCTGTAATTTTCCTTATAGAGGTCTTTAATCTCCTTGGTTAGGTTTATCCCTAAGTATTTTATTTTTGGGGTGCTATTGTAAGTGGAATTGTTTTCTGGATTTCTTTTTCAGTGGATTTATGGTTGGCATATAGAAAAGCTTCTGATTTTTTAAGGTTGATTTGTATCCAGACACTTTGCTGAATTTGTTGATCAGTTCTATAAGTTTTTTGGTTGAGTTTGTTGGGTGTTCTAAGTATAGAATCATGTCATCTGAAAATGGGATAGTTTAATTCTTCTTTCCCAATTTTTAACCCCTTGGATTTCCTTCTCTTGCCTTATTGCCCTGGCTAGAGTCTCAAGTACTATATTGAACAGGAGAGGTGATAATGGACATCCTTGTCTTGTTCCTGTTTTTAGTGGGAACTCTTGTAGTTTCTCTCCATTCAATATGATATTGGCTGTGGGCCTATTGTGTATTGCCTTTATGATGTTGAGGTACGTTCCTTCTATTCCAATACTCTGAAGTACTTATAGCATGAATGGGTGTTGAATCTTGTCAAATGCTTTTTCAGCATCAATTGAGATGATCATGTGATTTTTGTCTTTGATTCTGTTTATGTGGTGAATTACATGGATTGTTTTTCGTATGTTGAACCAGACTTGCATCCCTGGGATGAACCCGGGTTGGTCATGCTGTATAATTTTCTTGATGTGGTTTTGAATGCACATTGCTAGAATTTTGTTTAGCAGTTCTTCATCTAATTTCATCAGTGATATAGGCCTATAGTTTCTTTTCTTTAGCTGTCTTTATTTGGCTTTGGTATTAATGTGATGTTGGCTTCATAGAATGTGTTTGGGGGGATCTCGTTTCCTTCTAATTCACAGACTAGCTTGAGGAGTATTGTGATTAGCTCTTCTAAAAATGTTTTATAAAATTCACTATGAAAACCGTCTGGTACTGGGCTTTTATTTGATGGTAAACTCTTCATTGCTGTTTCTATCTCTTTGATTGTTATTGGTGGGTTTAAGTTTTCTATATCTTCTTGACTCAGTTTAGGGAGTTTGTATGTGTCTCGAAATTTGTCAATTTCTTCTAGATTTTCCACTTTTTTGAGTATAGTTTTTCAAAATAGTTTCTTACTATCCTCTGTATTTCCATACTGTGAGTGGTGATATCACCTTTTTCATCTCTTATTTTGGTGATTTAAGTTTTTTCTCTCTTTCTTTTGGTTAGATTGGCCAATGGTTTATCTATCTTGTTTATTTTTTCGAGAAACCAGCTTTTGGTTTTGTTGATCTTCTGTATTGTTTTTTTATTCTCTATTTCATTAATTTCTGCTCGGATTTTCATGATTTCCTGTCTCCTACTGCCTTTGGGGTTAGATTGTTCTTGTTTTTCAAGGGCTTTGAGCTGTGTCATTAGGTTATTTATTTGGTGAGTTTCCATTCTTCTTATATGGACACTCAGTGCTATAAATTTCCCTCTTAGTACTGCCTTCAAGGTGTCCCAGAGGTTTTGATATGTTGTGTCTGTTTTCATTGGTTACTAGGAATTTTTTAATTTCTCCCCTTATTTCTTCTATGACCTACTCTTCATTCAGCAATGTAGGGTTCAGTCTCCATGAGTTTACACGGTTACTTTGGGTCTTCTTGGAGTTTATTTCTAGTTTCACTCCATCATGGTCTGAAAAGATGCAGGGAATTATGTTACATCTTTTTAATTTGCCAGTGCTCACTTTGTGGCCCAGAATGTGGTCTATTTTGGAGAAGGTTCCATGGGCAGCTGAGAAAAATGTGAATTCAGCTGCAGTTGGGTGGAAGAGTCTATATGTGTCTAATAGGTCCATTTGGTTTATGGTATTCTTTAGGTCTGAGGCATCTCTACTGACCTTTTGTTTAGAACAATGATCTAGAGATGTAAGAGGAGTCTTGAAGTCTCCTAGTATTAGTGTATTGGGATCTATGTGTGTCTTTATATCATGCAGAGTTTGTTTTATGAAAGTGGCTGCACCTAGCCGGGCGTGGTGGCGCACGCTTGTAATCCCAGCATTCGGGAGGCTGAGACTGGAGGATCCGGGATCACGGCCAGCCTCAGCTACCTAAGTGAGGCACTCCTCAACTTAGTGAGACCCGGTTTCAAAATAAGGAATAAAAAATAGGGCTGAGGGTATAGCTCGGAGGTAGAATGCCCCGGAGTTCAACCCCCAGTACCGCAA
>PVLC010046442.1:0-11427 GCA_004027655.1 Graphiurus murinus | reverse complement strand
CAGTACCGCAAAAATAAATAAATAAATAAATAAAAAATAAAATAAAATAAAAAATAGGACTAGGGGTGTTGCTTGAAGGTAGAACTCCCCTGAATTCAATCCCCAGTACCACACACAAAAACGTTTTTTTTAACTTGTGCATCTCTAAACTAAGCAAATTAGGCGCCGGGCGTGGTGGCGCACGCTTGTAATCCCAGCATTCGGGAGGCTGAGACCGGAGGATCCGAGTTTGTGGCCAGCCTCAGCTACCTAGTGAGGCCCTCTGCAACTTAGTGAGACCCGGTTTCAAAATAAAGAATAAAAAATAGGGCTGGGGATATAGCTTGGAGGTAGAATGCCCCTGAGTTCAATCCCCAGTACCGCAAAAAAAAAAAAGTGAGACTGATTGGGGGACTACTGACTTTACAACAACATGAGTTAAAAAAAAAAAAAGGAAATTAGTAAACAGTTTGAATGAATGAAACTGGAAAGACAACAAGTTAAATTTTGTGAGATGTAGCTAAATGTACTTAAAAGAAAGTAACAGTATTTCCAGGCATAGTGGCCGATGCTTCTAAGCCCAGTACTTGGGAGGCTGAGACAGGAGGATTCAGGGTTCAAGGCCAGTCTCAGCTACTTAGTGAGGCTCTCCACGACTTAGTGAGACCCTGTTTCAAAAAAAAGAACAAAAAATAGGGCTGGGGAGCCGGGCGTGGTGGCGCACGCTTGTAATCCCAGCATTGGGGAGGCTGAGACCGGAGGATCCGGGTTCGTGGCCAGCCTCAGCTACCTAGTGAGGCACTCCGCAACTTAGTGAGACTCAGTTTCAAAATAAAGAATAAAAAATAGGGCTGGGGGTATAGCTCGGAGGTAGAACGCCCCTGAGTTCAATCCCCAGTACCAAAAAAATAAATAAATAAACTAAGCAAATTAGGTAAGATCCAATTTTGTGAAAATGGACGTGGTGTTAGGGGTTCTTCCCAGACACTCTTTCCTCACCCGGGGTCCAGGCCAGCACAGACTAACCTCCTTCTAGTCTCCCTGGGTGGCTCATGCCCACAGCTCCCCCTCCATGTTGATATTAAAACATGGCGGGGAGCCAGGCATGGTGCCACACGTTTGTAATCCTTGGGAAGCTGAAACCCGAGGATCTGGGTTTGTGGCCAGCCTCAGCTACTTAATGAGGCCCTCCACAACTTAGTGAGACCCTGTTTCAAAATAAAGAATAAAAAATAGGTAATCCCAGCATTTGGGAGGGTGAGACCAGAGGATCCAGGTTCGAGACCAGCCTCAGGTACTCCGAAACTTACTGAGACCCTGTTTCAAAATAAAGAATAAAAAATAGGACTGGGGGTATTGCTCGGAGGTAGAATGCCCCCGAGTTCAATCCCCAGTACCACACACACACACAAAAAAAATGGCGGGGGTGGAGGGATCTGGACGTGGTGGTGCACAATTGTAATCCCAGTACTTGGGAAGCTGAGACAGGAGGATTGCAGGTTTGAGGCCAGCCTCAGCAACATATCGAGACCCTCCCCAACTTAATGAGACCCTGTTTCCAAATAAAAAATAAAGGGGCTGAGAGAATAGTTTGAAGGTAGAATGCCCCAAGGTTCAATCCTCAGTAACACACACACACACACACACACACTATAGGGAGGGTGCCGGGGGCCTGGATCATGTCCGCAGGAAGTCAGGCCACGCTCACCACAGCATCTCATTCCCTCTGGAGCTGGCCTCGGTCGCTGGACAGACACTCAAGGGTCAGTGACATCTGTCCATCAGACGCTGAGGCAGCCGGGTCGTGGCACTGGGACGAGGATGCCGCCTCTGCGGTGGCCTGACCAGCCTCGCTGTGGCCTCTTGTGCTTGCAGCTTCGACCCCCCGGGCCCCATGTCTGCAGGGATGTCCTGCGAAGTCCTCGTCACCTTCAAGCCCATGGTGAGTCAAAAGGCCACACAGGCCCCTGTTTTCACTGATTTATCTAAAACCCGGTCACATCACTCTGAACTGCTAGGCAGGACTGCAGGGGCCTCTCTGGCTCCCCAGGAGCAGCCGGAGGACTTGTCTGTGCACGGGCACGCTCAGTGTGTGTGTGTGGGGGGGCGTCCCTGGAGGTCTGCGAGGCAGGCGGGTTCCGAGGCCTGTCCTGGCAGAGAGCAGGCCTGGTGGTGCATATAAGCTATGGAACTCGGTCTTTGGGGCCAAGCTACAGAAGTTTACGATGGCCAGGAGGGTTGTTTTGTTTTTGTTTTTTAGATAAATAAAGATCTGGAAGGAAATGTCTCATTTTTGGCTCAAACAGGCAGCTTTTCTGTTCCATTGAAATGTTCAACAAAGAAATGTTCCGTAAGTTGAAACTGGGTGAGCCGACATTTCTCGGGGTGCCTGGTTGGGAATCCAGCCAGGCTATGCCCTGGAGTGTGGGTGCAGGAGGGTATGGGGCAGAGCTCCACCTCAGGGCTCCGTCCTGCCTCTGGCCTGCCTGTGGGTGGGTAACATGAGATGTTCTGAAAAAACGAGTGCTGGGAGCAGCACTGAGAAACCCCAGGCAGATCCTGCTTTGTGGGGCCACAGGGACCTTGGGATTCCTCTGAGAAGACTTTAGGTAGCTCTCCAGTGTGCCCTTCACACTTTGTGTGTGTGTGTGTATGTGTGGTGCTGGAGATTGAACCCAGGGGCATTCTACCTCTGAGCTACATCCCCAGCCCTATTTTTTTTTTATTTTTTTATTTTGAAACAGGGTCTCACTAAGTTGCAGAGGGCCTCACTAAGTAGCTGAGGCTGGCCCCAAACCTGCAATTTTCCAGTCTCAGCTTCCCAAGTACTGGGATTACAAGTGTCTGCCACCACGCCTGGCTACACTTTTATTCTGATTAAGAAATTTTTCACTGGGCAAGGGGGCACACACCTGTAATCCCAGTACTTGGGAGACTGAGACAGGAGGATTACAGATTTGTGGCCAGACTCAGCAATTTAGCAAGACCCTGAGCAACTTAGTGAGACTCTGTTTCAAGGTAGAAAATAAAATAGGGCTGGAGTCTAACTCAGAGGTAGAATGCCCCTGGGTTCAATGCCCAGTTCCAGAAAAAAGAAAAGAGAGGGAGGGAGAGAGGGAGCCGGGCATGGTGGCCCATACTTGTAATCCCAGTACCTGGGAGATTGAGACAGGAAGATTGCAGGTTCGTGGCCAGACTCAGCTACTGAGTTGAGGCCCTCTGCAACTTAGTGAGACCCTGTTTCCAAGGAAAAAATAAAATAGGTCTGAGAGTGTAGCTCAAAGGTAAAGGCCCCTGGGTTCAATCCCCAATACAGAAAAAAAAAAAAAGGAAGGAAGTATTGATTTTCAAGCATAATGAAAAGCAGAAGGAATAGCCCAGTGGACTTCCGCCTACCCATGATCTGCATCCAATAATTGTCAACATCTGCCACAATGGCCTCAGTGATCTACCGTCTATTTTCGCCAACTCACTTTAGAGTAAATTACTGATAAAGTAACATTCTGCTCTCTGCCCTTAAAATTTTTTGGCATCTCCTCTGAGCACAGAGTGCACACTGTAATCCCAACTCCTCAGGAGGCTGAGGCAGGAGGATTCCAAATTCCAGGCTAGCCTGGGCAACTTAGCAAAGACCTGTCTCAAAATAAAAATGAAAAGGTCTGGGGGTATAGCCCCTGGGATCAATCTCCAGTAACAAAAAATAAAAAGCAATAAAATGAAAAGGGCTAGGAGCTGGGCGTGGTGGCACACGCTTGTAATCCCAGTACTTGGGAGGCTGAGACAGGAGGATCCAGGTTTGCAGCCAGCCTCAGCTACTTAGTGAGGCACTCTGCAACTTAGTGAGACCCTGTTTCAAAATAAAGAATAAAAAATAGGACTGAAGGTATAGTTCAGAGGTAGAATGCCCCTGGGTGTCAGCCCCAGTACCACAGAAAAAGGGGGGGCTAGAAGTGTAGCTTAGTGGTAGAGCACCCCTGGGTTTAGTCCTCAGTACTATAAACACACACAAAAACTGTGGCACCTCCAGTGATCAGGGAGCCACACGTCACTGCCTCCGGTCACAGTGACACTGTGAGTGAACACCTTCTACACTCGGCAGCCTGGAACAGCAGCAGGCCCTTCGCCTCAGCCACGGGCCACCGTGGTCCGCCTGCCAGGCCTGGGCTGAGCCGGCGGCTCTTCACCAGGCTGCTTCAAAGGCCCTCTGGGCATGGCTCAAGCCATGGGCTGCAGCCGCCGGGCATGAGCTTCTCAGGGTGGACGACTGGGACCCAAGAAATGAAGGCCAAAGCAGAAGCAAATTCCAGTCTTTGCTCATCTCCCATCTCCCAAGAGTTCATGGCCAAAGCTAGTGACACGTCCAAGTCCAGTATCTATCGGGGGGCAGGGAGAGACCCGCTCCAGTGCAATAGGAGGGCCGAGGCCAAAAGCAAGAATGAAGAGTTGCGAACAATAGTATTCTACATTGGCCAGATCAGTAAATTCCTGGTTATCACCTAATACCCAACCCATCTCAAATTGTACCCCATTTTTTCCAAACCATCTTTTTCGTGTGCATATATGGTACTGGGGATGGAACCCAGGGGCCTTCTACCTCTGGGCTATACTCCCAGACCTATTTTTTTTTTTTTTAAAACAGGGTCTCAGCCGGGCATGGTGACGCACACTTGTAATCCCAGCATTTGAGAGACTGAGACCGGAGGATCTCGGTTCGCGGCCAGTCTCAGTTACCTAGTGAGGCACTAGCAACTTAGTGAGACCCTGTTTCAAAATAAACAATAAAAAATAGGGCTAGGGGTGTAGCTCGGAGGTAGAATGCCCCTGAGTTCAATCCCCAGTACCGCAAAAACAAAAACAAAACAGGGTCTCATAAATTGCTGAGAGCCTCACTTACTTGCTGAGGGTGGCTGGGAACCTGCAATCCTCCTGTCAGTCTCCCAAGTGCTGGGATCACAAGCGTGCGCCGCCACACCCGGCTCCAAACCATCTTTTGTAAGTGTTATTTTTGGATCTGGGATGCCATGGAGATTGCTTTGATTAGCACATTCTTAAGTCTCTTGTGACCTACATACAATAGCAGCCCCCTCCCACTTTTGGGTCATGAAACTGACTGGGCCTGTTCTCTTGCAGAACATCCTGGATTCGTGTGATTGCTTCCTATGTTCCATTTAATGGGTCCCTCTGTCCCCTATGTTTCCTTTAGACTCGATGCTAGGTTAAATCAGGTGAGACTCAGGGAGACCATTTTTGGCCCGGCAGCGCTGTGTGCCCGCTGCACGCCTTGCCCGCCTGTGCCTGCCCCATCAGGTGAATCTGCTTCGGCACAGACTTGAGGCCTCACCCACGCAAGCGAGGCCCGGGCTGGGGCTGCAAACACAGTGAGAACTCCTGTCTGGGCAGGGAGGGGGGAGAACGGTCCACGGCAGGAGCTGGCGGCCTCCCTGGCTGGGGCTGGTCACCTCGGGAAAGCTCTGGTCCACTTGCCCTGGAAGCCCCAGCCTCAAACCCAGTGCCCCTAACAGGGAGGCAGCTCTTGGTGGCACTGTGGCATGGCCCAGGCACACACCATAGGGCTCTGTGGCCTGTGTCCAGGGCAGATGTGGAAAATAGGCTCCCCTTCGGAGGGAAGCCCCTCCGGGCTGATCTTTGCTGGGAATGACATTCATCTGCTGGCTGGTCCCTCCCAGCCTCCTCTCACGCAACGCTCATTCCCCGGGACGGGACGAGGGAGCTGCTGGGCTGACTTTCTTAAAACTGGATTCAGAAGTTGGGCCCAATACTTGGGAGGCTGAAACGGAAGGATCCAGGTTCACAGCCAATCTCAACCACTAGTGAGGCTCTCTGCAACTTAGTGAGACCCTGTTTCAAAATAAAGAGTAAAAAATAGGGCTTGGGGTGTAGCTCAGAGGTAGAATGCACCTGGATTCGATCCCCAGGGAAAAAAGAAAAAAAAACTGGATTCAAGTGCCCCAGATCATTGTGATCACAGAGCTGTGAATTCCGGGGCGGGCCTTGTGCACTGGGTGTGGGCCACACCTCTGCAAACACCCAGGGCAGCCCTGTCTCTTCCACCCGGAGACTGATGGGGAAGAAGGGCCAGGCCCCTCAGGGCTGCAGGTGACAACCTGGAAAGGAGACCTTGCCCTAGGCCCCCTGAGCGGCATCTGCAAGGACCTGCCCTCCTCCAGCTGGGCACCCTGCCGGGCCAGAGCCACCCTGGCTTACTTGCTCTGGTGTCCTTTGGCAGCTGTCCCTTGACAAGGAGCTCATCGACTTTGGCAGCTACGTGATAGGTGAGACCACGTCCCGGATCATCACGCTGACCAACACCGGAGGCCTGGGCACGAGGTTCAGGTTTCTTCCAGCTTCTGAGCCCTACAAGATGGATGATGACACCCAGTCCGTCCTCAGAATAGTGAGTGAGCTGTGGCACTCACCCAGTGGCCGGGCTGCCATGGCCCCTGTGGTCCCCATGGCCCCCATGGTGCTGCCCAGCCAGAGCCGCGCACAGGCTCAGCCTCTGCCCACCCCCAGATGAGATCCCACGGGGGTAAAAACGAGCGAGGGGCAAGCCTGGGGGAGGGAGGGAAGGTGAGGACCGCTGGGCAGGAGTCCCAGCCAGAGAGCACTCCCGGAGGAAACCTGCGCTCAGCGGCCTCCCCGGGAGCAGTGGCTGCAGGGCTCTGTTGCCCTTGGGTGTGTGGGGACAGGCCAACAGCCGGGAGCACCAGGGCCACCCCCAGGCAACTGTGAGGGGGCAACCCAGAGGGGGGCGGGGTCCAGCCCAGATAGCTATCAGGAGCCCAAGGCGGGCCTGTCCCTCCCAGAAGGCTGCTGAGGTGCCATCAGTGACACCTGAGTGTCATGGGGGTCCCACTCAGGGAAAGGACTTGCTGCCCTGGTGGCTCACGGAGATGAAAGGAACTGGCCTTTCCTTCCACGTTCTGAAGTCCTTGCGCTTTCCTGCGAGGGCACTGAGCTCCTCTCACGGTCTGTCGGCTACCCCGGGGGCCCAGCAAAGGCCCCTGGACGGTCTCACCCTGGGGAGGACAGAGCCAACCAGGTACTGCTGCCCAGACAGTGTGGATACCAGGAGCTGCTGCAGCAGGAAGCGGGGCAGGGCGGATGGATGGGGGCACGGGGCAGGGCTTGCTCTGGGCAGATGGGGTGAGCTGTCCAGGGCCCTCTTCACAGTTCTGCCTGCAGCCAGCTGAGCAGGAAGGAGGGTCAACTTGCCCCAGGCTAGAGCAGAGCCAGCTGCAAGTGACCCCACAGGGTGAGAGGTCACGGAAAGGATCTAGGATAGGCCATTCATGCTGGGGGCCGGAGGGGCGGGCCCGGCCCAGAAGAAGGAGTCGAGGGGTCAGCCCTGACCTGGGCCAGCCACTGCCGTGCTCCCCGGCCCCGGGATGGGCAGGATGAGACCCGCGGGCGGGTGTGCGGAGGCCAGCAGCAGCTGCGTCTTCCCTGGGCCCTCTAGACGGCAAGGGCCTCTGGGGAGTCTGGGGAGCCGAATGGGCAAAGGGCGGAGAAGATGGACGTGGCGTTCCCTTCCAGAGCAGCCTCTTCACCTACGAGGATAAGAGTGTCTACGAGAAGTTCACCACTAGTGTGTCTGAGCAGCAGCTGGAAGACATTGACAACTCCCCGACGGACACCCAGAGCCCGAGGGATCTGAGCAAGCTGGAAGGTGAGGCGGGGATGTGGCACGCCACCCGGCCAAAGGGAAGCTGGGTGCTGGGAAAGCTCCAAGGTGTGGACATTTTCTCAGGGCTTCGATTTTCAGAGATAGTAAATAAGGAAATATCCACATGTTCAAATAAAGGCTGTTACGGGGCTTGTTGAAAGTTGTATTCATCGGCCTGGCATGGTGGCGCACGCTTGTAATCCCAGTACTTGGGAGGCTGAGACAGGAGGATCACAGTTTCAATGCCAGTCTTTCTTAAAGTTTCTAATTTTTAAGATTCCCACTGGACATGGTGGCGCACGCTTGTAATCCCAGTACTTGGGAGGCTGAGACTGGAGGATCTGGGTTCGAAACTAGCCTCAGCTACTTAGTGAGGCCCTCCATGACTTAATGAGACCCTATTTCAGAAATAAAGAATAGAGCCGGGCATGGTGGCACACGCTTGTAATCCCAGCATTTGGGAGGCTAAGACCGGAGGATCTGGGTTCTCAGCCAGCCTCAGCTACCTAATGAGGCACTCTGCAACTTAGTGAAACCCTGTTTCAAAATAAAGAATAAAAAATAGGGCTGGGGGTATAGCTCGGAAGTAGAATGCCCCTGAGTTCAATCCCCAGTACTGAAAAAAAAAAAAAAAAAAGAAAAGAAAGAAAGAAAAGGGCTGGGAATGTAGCCAGAGCAATCCCCAGTACTGCAAAAAGTAAATAAATAAATAAAAGATTCCCAAACTTACCAATCATTTCTCTTGGGTGTGTGTATATGGGCACACAACGTTTTAACAATTTTTTTTCTTGTCCCGAGGTCATAAAGACATAAAAGCATAGCTCTTAAGTTTAGGGCTGCAGTCCCTCTCAATTTTTTTTTTTTTTTTTTTTTTTTTTTTTTGCGGTACTGGGGATTGAACTCAGGGGCGTTCTACCTCAGAGCTACACCCCCAGCCCTATTTTTATTCTTTATTTTGAAACAGGGTCTCACTAAGTTGCGGAGTGCCTCACTAGGTAGCTGAGGCTGGCCTCGAACCCGGATCCTCTGGTCTCAGCCTCCCAAATGCTGGGATTACAAACGTGCGCCACCACGCCCGGCTCCTCTCAATTTTTGTATGACCAAAGGCAGGGGTCAAAGCTCAGCTTTTTCCCTATGGATAGCCACTTGCTCCGGCAACATGTGTTTAAGGGACTTTGCTTTGCCCTTTGGGTGGATAATCGATTGGCTGCATGATCCCAGGTCTGTTTCGAGCTCTCCTTCTGATCAGCCAGCCCAGCTGTATATTCTGTGCTGATACACAGCTTGGTCATTGCGAACCTATAGTGGCTTAATGTTGTGTGGTATATCACCCAACTTCGTTCTGTTTTTCAAGATAGTTGCTTTACAGCCAGACATGGTAGCACACACCTATAATCCCAGTACTTGAGAGGCTGAGACAGGAGGGTTGCAGGTTCAAGACAGCTTCAGCAATGTAGCGAGACTTTCAGCAATCTAGCAAGACCCTGTTTCAAAAAAAAGAAAACAGAATTGGGAGTGTAGCTCAGAAGTAGAAAAAAAATAAAGTTGCTTTGCATAGTTTAGGATCTTTGGATTTCCATATAAATTTTAGAATCAGCTTCTTGATTTCTACCAAAAAAAGAAAAAAAAGTGTAGCCTGAGTGTGATCTGCATAGCATTGAACCTATGCATTAACTGGGGAGAACTGGCATCTTCAGATACTGAGTCTTTAATCTGCGGACAGCATATCTCCCTATTTAGTTAAGCCTTCTTTACTCTTTCTCTTCAATGCTTCATACTTTACAGAGGTCTTGCACATTTTTGGTCTGTTTATCTGACAATCTTTGACTTTCTTTTTTTTTTTTTTTTTTTTGCGGTACTGGGGATTGTACTCAGGGGCATTCTACCTCTGAGCTATACCCCCAGCCCTATTTTTTATTCTTTATTTTGAAACAGGGTTTCACTAAGTTGCAGAGTGCCTCATTAGGTAGCTGAGGCTGGCCTCGAACACGGATCCTCAGTTCTCAGCCTCCCAAATGCTGGGATTACAAGCGTGCGCCACCACGCCCAGCTACAATCTTTGACTTTCTCCAGACTGATTATTGACATATGTGAATTTGTTTTTTGTGTGTGTGGTATTGGGGACTGAACCCAGAGGTGTTCTACCTCTGAGGTACACCCCCAGCCCTATTTTATTTTACTTTGCAACAGTCTCACAGAGTTGCTCAGGCTGACCTCAAACCTGCAATCCTCCTATCTCAGCCTCCCAAGTACTGGAATTACAGGTAGGGCCACCCCGCCCAGCTCCTACTATCCTATTTTGTCTTCCAGAACTGGAGTGTACACCTGTGGGTGTCGACATAATGTCGACTCCCAGCGAAGAGCAGGAAGAGATCACGCTGGGAGAGGTCAGCCGCCTGCCCTGCTCACCCTGGCTGCCAAGCTCCTCCAGCCCAGCGGCACCCTCCTCACCCACTGACCCCCACGCTCTGGTGGCCCTTCCCTCTGTCTTAGCAGGCACCAGGGCAGCTCCTCCCCAGGCTAGGGCTGGGCAGGACCAGACAGCCGGGCCAGTTTCCTGGTGCAGCTTGGCGAGGGCACTGAGGGTGGGCTCTCCCTGGCTGGTGTGATGTGCGCATGCACAAGCCAGAGGGCAGGGCGCAGGGAGCGGATCAGGCTGCTTGATCCTGCCCCTTGCCTGGGATCCCAGGGCAGCAAGTCCTCGCAGGGAAAGGCCAGGCTCAGGACTAGTGCCTGAGAGTACTCCAGTGAGTACTCCACCCCGAGACACAGTCCTGCCACGCTCTGCCTTGTAGTGACCTGATTGCCATAAGGGTCAGTGGGGGGGCATGCTAATAAAACCCGTGCTGACCACTGACCTGGGCATCTCTCTTCCCACGCAGATAACAGAAGGGGAAATTGGCCCTTTTAGCTCCATCCGAGTGCCCATCATCTTCACCCCGGTAATCCCAGGAGAGGTCCAGGCCAAGTTCAAGGTCATGTTTACTAATGCGCAGTGCGCAACGGTGAGTGTCCCTGCTGCCTCTGGGTGCCTGTCACCACCAGGCGCTGGGAGGCATTCGCCCTTACTCCCATGAAGTTGCCTTTGCCCATGCTGGATCACTGGCTGGCAGTACAGATGGCTGGCACCTCAGTCCACACGCATACACGAACACACACACAGAGGTACACACGAGCAGATGCATGCACACGGACGCACACAAGTATCAGGGTTCCTGGGTTTCGGGGTCCCAGGTTTTGGCACCACTTATCGGGGTCCCTGGGTTTCGGGGTCCCGGGTTTCGGCACCACTTATCGTCCCCCGCGCCGGACCCTTGCCCGCGAGGGCCCGAAGAGACAACAAACACACAGGAATGGTGCAAGCTTCTTTATTCTTCTCTCTCTCTCTCTCTTCTCTTACTCCCTCCCTATTCTCTTACTCCTTCTCCTCACGGGAGAGACTCCTTCTCTTCTCTTCGTCAGGTATGGGAGGAATTGTAAGGAGGAAAACCAGTGAGTCTGTCAGGGAGTATTCACTCAGGCAACTTCAGTAACACTCCCCCCTATTGGGCACGCTCTGACATGCTGGCGCATGCGCTCTGACGTGGCACAGCCCTAGGATGTTACCACGTGCAGCTGCTCCTGGCACTCTGCCAGGCGCCGTCTTGAGGTCTCTCCGGGCCCGCCGGGCTAAGACCCCAACATCTCCCCCTTTTTGTTTATATACAATGGCTGTAGATCGTGCCTGTCTTAGGTTGTCGGTCTTCAGTCGCTATCCTTAC
>PVLC010046441.1:0-11428 GCA_004027655.1 Graphiurus murinus | reverse complement strand
TTTTTTGTGGTACTGGGGATTTAAACTCAGGGGCGTTCTACCTCTGAGCTATACCCCCAGCCCTATTTTTATTCTTTATTTTGAAACAGGGTCTCACTAAGTTGCGGAGTGCCTCACTAGGGAGCTGAGGCTGGCTGTGAACCTGGATCCTCCGGTCTCAGCCTCCCAAGTACTGGGATTACAAGCATGCGCCACCATGCCTGGCTGATTTGAAACATTTTATTTAGACGTTTCTGAGTTATTATATTCATAAGAAATGCTATAAATTGCAAATGAAGAGTTCTGTAACCTTAGAGTTCTTGAAGTATATAATTTCTTTTGACGGTTTAAAAAGGGATTTCGTAGCCGGGCGTGGTGGCGCTTGCTTGTAATCCCAGCATTCGGGAGGCTGAGACCGGAGGATCTGGGTTCAAGGCTAGCCTCAGCTACCTAGTGAGGCACTCCGCAACTTATTGAGACCCGGTTTCAAAATAAAGAATAAAAAATAGGGCTGGGGGTATAGCTCCGAGGTAGAATGCCCCTGAGTTCAATCCCCAATACCGCAAAAAAAATAAAATAAAAAGGGATTTCCTAGTGAAGAAAAGTATCTTTTAGCTGTGTGAACCTGATTTGCCCCCCAGTGCTGGCCTTTGGCTTTGGGTGATCATCAGCCACATAGAAACAGACTCATAGATTGTCCCCTTTATGTCTTTTTATTAGAAAGACAAATGTTTGCTTGCCAATGATTGTGCTTTTTAAATTATAGCTTTTTAGGTTATTTTAGTATCAAAAATAACATTGAATATTTTCTAACTTCTGAATTGATCTTTATAATACTTTTTAGTAGAATCTACCTTGGTTGTTTTTCTTTGTATTATCTAATATTCCAAGAGGTTTTGGTTTGGGGTTTGGGGGTGGTGGTGGTGGTGGTGGTGGTGGTGGTGGTGGTGTGTGTGTGTGTGTGTGTTTTAAACTGAAGATTGAAACCAGAGGCATTCTACCTCTGAGCTATACCTCCAGCACTTTTTTTTGTTTATTTCATTTCTTTTTTTTTTTTTTTGTGGTACTGGGGATTGAACCCAGAGGCATTCTACCTTCAAGTAATACCCCCAGCCTGATTTTATTTCTTATTTGGGAACAGGGTCTCACTAGGTTGTTGAGAGTCTCTCCCTCCCTCCCTCCCCTAACCCTTCCTTCCTTCTTTCTTGGGTTGAACCCAGGGACATTCTACCTTCAGGCTAGACCTAGCCCTTTTTTTTTTTTTAAAACAGGGTCTTGTTTTGGGTTGTTTTTTGTTTTTGCAGTACTGGGAATTGAACTCTGGGGCATCCTACCTCCAAGCTACACCCCTAACCTTTTTTTTTTTTTTTTTTTTTTTTTTGCAGTACTGGGGATTGAACCCAGGGGCATTCTACCTCCTAGCTACACCCCTAGCCCTATTTTTTTGTTCTTTATTTTGAAACGGTCTAAGTTGCAGAGGGCCTCACTAAGTAGCTGAGGCTGGCCGTGAACCTGTGATCCTCCTGTCTCAGCCTCTATTTTTTATTTTTATTTTAATTTTGAAACAGTCTCACTAAGTCGTGGAGGGTCTTGCTAAATTTCTGAGACTGGCTGCGAACCTGTAATCCTCTTTTTTTTTTTGCGGTACTGGGGATTGAACTCAGGGGCATTCTACCTCTGAGCTATACCCCCAGCCCTATTTTTTATTCTTTATTTTGAAACAGAGTCTCACCAAGTTGCGGACGTAGCTAAGGCTGGCCTTGAACCCGGATCCTTTGATTTCAGCCTCCCAAATGCTGGGATTACAAGCGTGCGCCATCATGCCCGGCTAGCGATCCTCTTGTCTCAGCCTCCCAAGTCCTAGGCTTACAAGAGTGGGCCACCACATCTGACCAGCATCAGGGTCTTGTTAAGTTGTTAGGAGTCTTGCTAAGTTGCTGAGGCTGGCCTAAAACCGTAGTCCTCCTATCTCAGCCCTCCAGTGCTCTGTTAATAACAAATGGACCTCAAATAAAAAACACGTAGCTTAAAACAAAAATAGATGGGTATGAATATCCACATGACAAACAATGAAGTTAGTCTCCTTCCTTCCAGTGTATACAAATGGATCATAGACCTAAATAGAGCTAAAACTGTATAAAATTATTTTAACAGAACATAGAAGTAATTCTTGAAATCTTTGTGTGCAAAATACACCATAAAGAAAGTGAGAAGACAGCTCACAGAATGGGGCGTATTTATATATGTTCTTGTATCCTGAATATTAAAGTAAAAAGAACAAAATCTTTGATAATTCAGTAATAAAATACAGTCCAATTTTGTGTGTGTGTGTGTGTGTGTGTGTGTGTGTGTGTGTGTGTGAGAGAGAGAGAGAGAGAGAGAGAGAGATACTAGGGATGGAACCCAGGGGTTATTCTACCTCCAACCTACACCCCCAGTCCTATTTTTTATTTGTTATTTGGAAACAGGATCTCACAAAGTTGTGGAGGGCCTCACTAAGTAACTGAGGCTGGCTGCAAACCTGCATCAGCCTCCCAAGTACTGGGATTATAAGCGTGCGCCACCCAGCTCTACAGCCCAGCTCTACAGCCCAATTTGTCAATGGGCAAATAATCTTAATAGACTTCCCTCCAAAGAGAAAATACAGATGGCCAGCAAATTGTGAATAGATGTTTACCATTATTATCCATCAGAGAAATGCAAACCAAAACCACAGTAACATATCCATTCATATTTACTACAACCTCATAGTCAATAGTATGGCTGTAACTAAACAGACAAATAATAGTAAGTGTTGGCAAGGCTGTGGAGCAGTTGGAATCCACATACATTGCTGGCAGGATTGCAAAACAGGGAAAGTACTTTGGAGAATAGTTTTGTCATGGTTCCAGTATTAAATAGAATTATCAGGGGACCCAGCAATTCCACCCTGGGAACATCCCCAGATAAAAACATATGAGCATCGTTATTCATAAAAACCAAGAAGTGGACACAACCCAAATGCCCCTCAGATGACATTGAATGGATAAAGAAAATGTGGTACAGTCATGCCATCAGGGCTTCTTTCTGAGAAAACATCATTAGATAATTTTTGTTGTCATGTATATATCACAGAGAGTACTTATAACACAAATTAAGATGGCTACAACACTAGGCAATATAATCTTAGGAACCACCTTCATGTATTTTGTTTGTCATTGACTGAAATGTTATGTGGGTAGTGCATGACGGCTGTATATCCATAAATGAAATATTATTTGGCCATAAAAAGGAGTAAAGTTCTGATACATGCTGCAATATGGGTAAACCTTAAAAACATGCTAAGTGAAAGAAGCCAGACATAAAAGACCATGTGGTGTATGATTTCATTTATATGAAAACTCCAGAATAGGCAAATCCATGAGACAGTAGATTAGAGATTTCCAGAAACTGGAAAGATAGGGAAATGGAGAGTGACAGCTAACGAATACAAGGTTTTGGGGTGGAGAGGGGAGAAAGATGGAAATGCTCTAAGATTACATTGTTGTTGATGGTTGCACAACTCTGAATATTGTATACTAAAATACTTTGCCTGCTTTAAACGGGTAGATGGTGAATTATATCTAAATAAGCTGTTTTTAAAAGTAGATGGGCAATCAAGTTAGTATGTTAAGAAACAGGCTTCAAAAATAATCAACCAGTTTTTATAGAGCTCATTAGTTTTTTATATATACTTACTACTTAAATGAGTATATTTTTCATAATAAAAATTGAATATCTAAGTATATTGCATTATTTGAAGCTCATTTGAATAAAATTTAGTAATGATTGTATTTATCAGTTTGCGTTACACTGATAGTTTAAATGTAGATTTCTTTTTCTAACTTACCTATTTGCCATTCTGTTTTTTGATTGAATAGAGACGTAGTGTTAGGGACAGATCTTGGGCATAGGATTTGCTAGACCAAGACAAACAGGTGTTCTATTGTGGATGGACAAGTAATTTAATTCTTAGAACATCAGTTTGAAAAACTTTAAAATGAGATTTATGCTGGATTTGAGAGGTTCTGGTTTTTTTCTTCCTACTGTTTGTTACAAGTATGGGAGGTTTTCCCAGGAAAAGTAAGTATAAGGATGTTTAGGTTCTATCCTTGTTTCAATGTATTTGTCCTGATCAATTTTATCTTAGATTTTAAGCCTTTCACAAACAGAAATGTTGTCCAACTTTGTCTGATGCCTAGTACTACATCTGAGAAAATAATTTCTCAGTTTATCATTTGAAGAACTCAAATATTAGTGAGATGGGTGATGTGTGAAGTATTAGGTGATGAAGGTCATTGAAATATTCTTTTTTTTTGCAGTACTTGGGATTGAACTCAGGGTATTCCACCTCCGAGCTATACCCCCAGCCCTATTTTTTTTTATTCTTTATTTTGAAACCGAGTCTCACTAAGTTGCGGAGTGCCTCACTAGGTAGCTGAAGTTGGCCGCGAACCCGGATCCTCCGGTCTCAGCCTCCCGAATGCTGGGATTACAAGCGTGCGCCACCATGCCCGGCTAGGTCATTGAAATATTCAATGAAAAATTTTTACTAACTTTCTTGATATATGTTTTGTCTTTTTAAAAATCAGCATTGATTTTGACTATTTCCAAATATTTGTGTGGTATCTATAATTCCAATTTGGTGTAATGAACTATAATTTAATTTTAGAGTTTATTAACTGTATATTACCATCTTTCGCCTATTAGAGTCTTTAAAATATTTTTTATGGTGAGCAATAACAGTGAAGTTGATTTTAGAGAAATCTGCTATCATGACATGTGGTCTCACAGGCTGAGTTATTAGAGGCTGATATGTGGTAAATACATTTTTATGTCTCACTTCTTTTTTTCTAGCATGATAGCTACATGATCTTAATATACTAGCTTCTCCTTATTTGCAGAGATCCTGCATACTTTGATGAAAATTGGCTAAACAGAATCAAAACTGAAGTGGGAGATAATTGGAGGCTAAAGGTATTTCATTTTTCATCTGTTAAATCTTTAAATATTTATGTGTGATATTTGTTGATTTTTAATCTAATATATCCAGTGAACTTTAGAAACTTAGGTAGCATATAGTGAAATAATCTAGAAACGAATTTTTTTGGTACCGTGAAGTTACCCACTTAGGTGCAACATCATCTAAATTAGTAGAGCATAGCAGGCTTTGGAACCACAACTCCTGTGTCCACTCCACAGCTATACTCTTTACTTCCTGTGGGGAAGTGCATTGCCTTTCTGTGCCTCAGTTTTTCCCCATCGTTAAGATTGAAATAAAAGCTACCTCACAAATGAAAATGAGTTACTGTAAAGTACGTAGAACAATGCACAGTACGTATGTTAGTTGCTGTGTCCCAAACATTCGAGAAGGAAACATTTTCATTTCTTTCCTAATAGCTTTTTTTTTTTTTGTGGTGTGTATGTACTAGAAATTGCACCCAGGCACATTCTAACTCTGAGCTACACACCCTCAGTCCTTTTTATTTTTTATTTTGAAAGAAGGTCTTGCTAACTTGCTTAGAGTCCCACTGTTGCTAAAGCTATCTTCAAACCTGCAATCCTCCTGTCTCAGCTTCTCAAATACTGGAATTACAGGTGTGTACTGCCACCCCCAGCTTCTAGTAGCTGTAAGTTCCAGTACTTTACAATGTTCTTAGATCAAAACCTGCGATAAATACAGTTTACATTGTAAACTGCTATCCACCTAAATATGTGTACGTATATAGCTGAACAAGTTTTTATCCACACTTTATATTGTGATCTTTTTATATATTTTTTTTTAAATGTTAGTTGCAACCCACTAAATTTTTACTTTATATTTTGTAGGATTATTTTGTTTTGTTGTGGTACTGGGGATTGAACCCAGGGGCATTCTACCTCTTGAGCTATACCCCAGTCCTATTTTTATTCTTTATTTTGAAACAGAGTCTCACTAAATTGCTAAGGCTGGCTCCCAGAACCTGCGGTCCTCCTGCCTTAACCTCCCAAGTACTGGGATTACAAGCGTGCACCACCACGCCTGGTTTCTAACTTTATATTTTGAAGTAACTATATACTCATCAGGAGTTGTAGGGGTGGAAATGTACAAAGAGGTTGTGTGGCCAGGTATGGTGGCACATGCCTGTAATTCTAGTGCTTGGGAGGCTAAGATAAAGATAGGAGGATTGCAAGTTTGAAAACAGCCTCAGCAACATAGCAAGACCCTCAGCAACATGGCAAGACCTTGTTCCAAAGTAAAAAATAAAAAGGACTAGGAGTGTAGCTTGGAAATAGAATGTCCCTGGGGTCAATCCCCAGTACCACACACATACACACATGGAATGAATGAATGAAAGAAAGGAAGAAAGAAAGAAATGGTTCTGTGAAGCCATCACCCAGTGTCTCCGGTGGTCCTTCTTGTATAGCTGTATTACCAGAACTAGGGAACTGGCCTTGATTGGATGTACATTTTGTTTAGGTTTCACCAGTGTTACATGTATTCTTCTCTGTGTATACAGTTTCACCACTCTACCTCATGTATGGCTTCTGTAAATACCACTACAGTGCAGATGCAAAACTGCACTGTCACAGAATCTTCCTGGTGCTGCCTTTTACAGCAACCGCCTGCGCTCCTAATCTCTTGCAACCACTAATTCTCCTTCTCTGTAATTTTGTTATACTAAATTGACTTTTATGACCCAGTAATGATCATAACTGGTAGTTCAGAAAGCTGTGGAAATATTTCTTTTTAATATACACTTGGTAGAGACTCAGAAATAGAAATGATGAATCATGTGAAGCCCCTGGACTTTGTGTACGCTAAGCCAGGTCTTTCTTCCTTCATTTGTTCATGTGTTCATTTGTTTGTTTATGAATGAATGAATGAATGAATGAATGGATGGAGTGAGTCTCACTGTGTTGTCCAGGTTGGCCTCCTACTCTGGGACTAAAGCAGCTACCTTCCCACCTCAGCCTCCGGAGTACCTGGGACTACACAGGTGTACACTATTTCCCACAAGAAGCACGTGTTTAAAGTTTTGATTGCTTAGATATTCGGCCTGCCAAAATCTAATTCCTTCTTTTTAACCAAATGAGTGAATAAAAATTGCTTAATGGTTCTGTTTTGACTTTTGAATAATCTTTCAAGATCAGGCAAGTAAAACAATTATTTAATGTTATAATATGTCTTAAATAATTTATGCATGTTTAAAATAATTTAGGTATGTTTAGAATAACCATCTTTATTTATTTATTTATTTTTTTTTTTTTTGTGGTACTGGGGATTGAACTCAGGGGCATTCTACCTCCGAGCTACACCCCCAGCCCTATTTTTTTTATTCTTTATTTTGAAACCGGGTCTCACTAAGTTGCGGAGTGCCTCACTAGGTAGCTGAGGCTGGCCGCGAACCTGGATCCTCCGGTCTCAGCCTCCCGAATGCTGGGATTACAAGCGTGCGCCACCACGCCCGGCTAGAATAACCATCTTTATGTGTTTGCTTACTGACTCCACCAAAAAAGGAATTGCATTTCTCTTCCCCTGTGCATATAGATACACACACAGATCATATGACAAGTGTGGCAATGATATTAGCATAAAGAAGGGTAAGAAGGGTAAAAAAGTTAATTATATTCTTTTTGTTTGTTTGTTTTTTGGTACTGGAGATTGAACCCAGGGGTGTTCTACTACCAGGCTACACCCCCACCCCCTTTAATTTTGATACAGGGTCTCACTAAGTTGCTGAGGGTCTGGCTAAATTGATGAGGCTGTCCTTGAATCTTGGATCCTGTTGTCTTCAGCCTCCCAAGTACTGGGATTACAGGCATGCTCTACTCCATCTGGCTAAGTTTATTGTTTTCTTACTATTTTAAAACTGACATTTTTGTTCTTCGTATTTTACCTGATGTTACACTTTTTTTTTTTCCCCTTTGGTGGCGCTGGGGATTGAACCCAGGGGCATCTTACCTCCAAGCTATACCCTCAGCCCTATTTTATTTGGAAACAGGATCTCACTAAGTTGCTGAGACTGACCTTGAACCTGTTAAATTTGAGTCTCAGCCTCCTAAGAACTGAAATTATAGACATGGGCCACAATACCTGGCTACACTTCCATGGAAAAAAATTACCTTTTTAATGAACATACTGATTTTAAAGATGTTCTAATATCAAATGTTGAACATGAAAAAATTGACATCTTAAAATAAGAATAAAGGAAATAAAGTTTATTGTGCATTTCCCATATCTCCATTTTTTTCCAAAAGTATAAGCATGTCACCTGTCTGGGTTGCACTGAGGTAATTCAGCCTCTTTCATTCGATAGCCACAGGCGGTCTACCATCTTCTGCTCTAGGACAGCTGAACTACATCCCCAGCCCATTTTTAAAGCCGAGACAAGATCTTACTATGTTGTCCAGGTTGACCTCAAACTTGTGATCCTTCTGCCTCAGCCTCACGAGGAGCTGGGATTTAGAGTCATGTGCCACCATGTTTAACCTTAATTTATTTGTAGATTTCTTAAATAATTAAGCAATTAATAGTCCTTTTGTGGTGATGAGGGTAATTCAAATATGATGTTAATTTTTTTTTTTTGTATAGGTTGAGTGTATTTAACTGAAAATCTCAAATCTGAAATTCATGCTCCAAATCTGAATTTTTAAGTGCCAATGTGAAATTTTGAAAAGTTTTGGATTTTGTAGCATTTAAGATTTCAGATATTTGAGCCGGGCCTGGTAGCCCACTCTTGTAATCCCAGTACTTGGGAGGCTGAGACCTGAGAATCCAGGTTCGAGGCCAGCCTCAGCTAGTTAGTGAGGCCTCTGAAACTTAGTGAGACCCTGTTTCAAAATAAAGTATAAAAAATAGGGCTGGGGGTGTAGCTCGGAGGTAGAATGTCCCCCCCCAAAAAAAGATTTTAGATTTTTGGATGAGGAATACTTAACTAGTATTTCCTTTATGATTAACTAAAGTAGATATTTGGCCTAGAAATCTATGTTAAATTATATTTTGATCTGTGTTTTCCTTTTACCCAGTTGTTTTCTCTCTTTTTATTCAGATTAGCAATTTAAAGAAAATATTAAAAGGAATCCTGGATTACAATCATGAGGTATGTTTTTTTTTTTTCCTTCTTCTCTTCTCTCCTCCCTCCCTCCTTCCCTTCCTCCCTCCTTTTTTCTTTCCTTTTTTCTTTTTCCTGTTCTACTTGGAAGTAATACCTTCATTTTGGGAGTAAGATGGAGTAAATCTTTCTTACTACGAGAATCTTACTGACGTTTTATTTAATCTTAGTTCTTTCTGGTGGCCCCTTGTTCAGAACCTTCTGTTTCTAGTTCATCAGGAAGTAAACATCTAGTCCTCCTGGGAGCAGTGGGACTGCTCACTTGAAGTGACCCAGCTTCTGTGTTCAGTGTGCATACCACAGACTAGGTTATGGAACAAGTTGCTATAACTGAACATATTTGTAATTTAGGTATAAGAGGTAAAAACAAATTGGGAGCGAGACTGACGCAACAGTCTTGTCCTTGGCAGTGAGTTTCTGGTGATAGAACTAATCTCTGTCAAATATTTTATTTGGTCATATAAATATGAATGCAGTTGTAATCTTTTTCTCTGTTTAGATTTTAGGACAGCAGATTAATGACTTTACCCTTCCCGATGTGAACCTTATTGGTGAGCATTCTGATGCAGCAGAGCTTGGAAGGATGCTTCAACTCATTTTAGGCTGTGCTGTGAACTGTGAACAGAAGCAAGGTAATTTACTTGAAGTTAGTGTGTGCATTCAAAATATTGAAGGAAAGTAATATATACTGTGGTGTGTGTGTGTGTGTGTTTGTTTGTTTGTTTTTTTGGTGGTAGTGGGGATTGAACCCAAGGGCCTTCTACCTCCAAGCTACAACCCCAGCCCTATTTTATTTTTATTTTGAAACTGGGTCTCACTAGGTTGATGAGTCTCAGTACTGGCTGTCCTTGAACTTATGATTCTCCTATCTCAACCTCCCAAGTACTGGAGTTATAGGCTACCCCACGATGCCCGATGCCCGGCTTGTATGTTTTGTATATAAAGCACCAGTACTAACAATAACATCTTTCAGAGGCCACCTTGTTTTCTACAGTTTTGCTAACAGTATTTCTTTTTCAAGCTTAAGTGAGAATAAATCTGACTGTGCTTGTATTCTTAGGGTTTCTGTGAAACCTTTGAGTAGATTGTTTTGTTATTTTTGTGGTGTTTAGGATGAAACATCAGGGCACTGTGTATGCTAAGCACTCACTCTATCACTGAGTTGAATCTCTAGCCCAAGTAGATTGTTTTAAATGCATATTTACTATGTTGGATGTGATGAAATTTAGTGTTAATTGGACAAGAGCTGTCTATTAATTTAGAAAAAATGAGCAGAGATGCATAGCAATTGAGTAGGCATTTGGGTTTAGTCTTCCCAAAACACATCTATAATAGTTAGTTTACTTAGTTGTTTTTTTTTAAAGGCATACTGTATTTTGAAACATTTACAAGTTTGTCTTTGCTATGGAGACAAAAGAAATATATCATTATATGTAGTCTCTAAATAATAACAATATATTTCACATTGGGTTCTCTACCCCTTAATCTGGTAGATATTCTTCCTCAAGAAATCACTTCCTCAGTTAAATTTTAAATGTTGTCTTGACTGTCTTTTAAAGAAAAGAATAATATTATATATTACCAAGATTATTTCATTCTATTTATAAGTGATTATGAAATTCTTAAAAATGCCATGAGTTATTTCATATTAACATTCTCTGGAAAGAAACCCTTGATATTCAAGGATGTTTGGGGGTTCATTTTCACAAAGATGAACAAAGATTTTCAAAATAACGTATTGTTTTACCTGTGTATATCCTAGTGTTCAAAAATCTCTCACCATACAATCTGAATTATCATCTTTTATTTTTCCTTTGTATTGCAATCTAAAATATCCAATTTTAAGTTCCCAGAGCTGAATTTATATAGTATTATTGAGCCATCGTTATTATTGAAAAACTGGTTAACTTATCAACTAATTCAGTTTATAAAATGGATAACTCTGTACTTGAGATTAAGAGCATGGGCTACAATGCCCAGTCAACCTGTGTTTGTTTGTTTGTTTGTTTATTTATTTATTTTTTGCGGTACTGGGGATTGAACTCAGGGGCATTCTACCTCTGAGCTACACCCCCAGTCCTATTTTATTATTTTTTATTTTGAAACAGGGTCTCATTAAGTTTCGGAGTGCCTCACTAAGTAGCTGAGGCTGGCTGCGAACATGGATCCTCCAGTCTCAGCCTCCCAAATGCTGGGATTACAAGCATGTGCCACCACGCCCGGCTTTAACCTGTGTTTAGATATGATTCCACTCCCACAAACTATGGAGGGATACTGGGCAAATCACTTACTCTCTGTATTTTAGTTTCTTTTTTTTTTTTTTTTTTTTTTTTTTT
>PVLC010046440.1:0-11428 GCA_004027655.1 Graphiurus murinus | reverse complement strand
TTCCTTCCTTCCTTCCTTCTTTCCTTCCTTCCTTCCTTCCTTCCTTTCTTTCTTTCTTTGCTGTACTGGGGATTGAACCCAGGGGCATTCTACCTCAGAGCTATACCCCCAGCCCTACTTTATTTTTGTTTTGAAACAAGGTCTCACTAGGTTGATGAAAGTCTCACTACTTGCTGAGGCTGTCCTCAAACCTGCTATCCTCCTGTCTCAGCCTCCCAAGTACTGGGACTACAAGCATGCATCACCATGCCTGGCTCCTATCATGTTATTTAATAATAAAGCATTTGACCTCACATTATGTTGGTGAAACTGTGAAGAAGCAGACCCTCTGATCCATTTCTGGTCAGTGGGAAAACTAGTCCAACTTCAGCCAGGCATGGTGGCACATGTTTGTAATTCCAATACTTGGGAGGCTGAGACAGGAGGATCATAGGTTTGTGGCCAGCTTCAGCAACTTAGTGAGGCCCTTGGCAACTTAGTGAGACCCTGTTTCAAAAAATAAACAGGGCTGGTGGTGTAGCTCAGAGGTAGAATGCCCCTGGGTTCGATCCCCAATATCACACACACACACACACACACACACACAAAGTCCAATTGAGGGCAGTATAATAATATTGTGTGTGTGTGTGTGTGTGTGTGTGTGTGTGTGTGTGTGTGTGTGTTACTGGGAATTGAACTACCCAGGGGCATTCTACCTTTGAGCTATATCCCCAGCCCTATTTTATTTTTTATTCTTAAAACAGGGTTTCACTAAGTTGCAGAGGACCTCACTAAGTTGCTGAGGCTGGACACAAACCTGCAATCCTCCTGTCTCAGCCTCTCAAGTACTGGGATTACAAGCGTGTACCACCACACCCAGCTGGATAATATTTTTTTAATTTCAAATTCATTTACCCTTTAACCCAAGAATCTCACTTCTGGCAATTCATCTTCCAAACTTATCCATACATATGTTATGTAATACAAAATGATGTCAGTACAATGTGATTTATTTGCAGTATTTTCTGTAACTGCAAAATATTAGGAGCAACTCAATTATGCTTTTGTGCCAGTATTGAAAAATTGCTCCAGTATTGATTTCCAAAATGTAAAAAAGCAGAGTCTGGGTGCTGCACAAGGGGCAGCGGCTCCCCTCTCCCTCTGCCCTTTGTCCTAATGTTTACCCATAGTAAAGCCTTTAATCTTGAAAATGTGTAGAGACTATATAAAGCCCTAAGATCACAGTGACTCTGCCTGGTGCATTTTAGAGCTGTAAAGATAGCAAAGGCCTTAAGCCATGCTCTTAGAAACTACACGCAGCTGCAATTGCCACTAGTGCCTCTGTTTACTTCTCTTTTGGGACCCAGAAAGGTAAACTCCATGTGCTGCTTCAAAGTCCCCATAGTTGATGAGCAACCAATATAGCCCAACACAATAAGGATAAAAGCAGGTTGATGTTGACTCCTTCCCTTAATAAGTGTACTGCTCGGAGACAAGGAGGCACCCCCTGGCTAAGAAATAAGTTACTAGACCATTGCCTTGGTAATGCTGATAAGAACATGCCAATACAAAATTTGTATTTAAAGGCTGGTGTTGGGAAGGGGGGCAGAGTTCCATTTTAGGGCTCGCCAGCGTGTCTGCCAAGCATGCAGCTTCTCTTCTCTTCCCTTTCTATATCCTACTGACTTTGTAATAAAGGTTTTTGTTAAATCTGAAACCAAGCTGTTTATTAGTTTTTTACATCAATTTCCTTATTCAACAAAGTTTAGTTGAATTGAGGAAAAGAGCCCCCAGCGCCATTACAACCATAACACTTTACTTTGTCATACTGTATGTTTGTATTATACTAAGTCTAGAAATGGCAAAAACTAAATCTGACCCATGGTTGTTTGGAGTTGGGGGTGAAAGATTACTGACAGCAACAAATATCAGGTAATGTTCTAGGGTGATGGAAATGTCCTATATAGAGATTGTCATGGTGGTTACTAGTGTAGACACACATTTGTTAAAGCTCATAGAAGAGGGAGCCAGGCGTAGCGGCACACGATTGTAATCCCAGCATTTGGGAGGCTGAGACTGGAGGATCCGGGTTCGCGGCCAGGCTCAGCTACCTAGTGAAGCACTCCAAAATTTAGTGAGACGCAAAATAAAGAATAAAAAATAGGACTGGGGGTATAGCTCAGAGGTTGAATGCCTCTGAGTTCAATCTTCAGTACTGAAAAATAAAAAAGAAAACCCTCATAGAAGACTTGTAAAATGTGAGCTTGTGTGTGTGTGTGTGTTACTAGGGATTTAACCTAGTATTCTACCTCTGAGCTACACCCCCAACCCTTTTGTGTGTGTGGGGGGGGGGTTGTTTGTTTTGAAACAGAATCTGGTTAGGTTACTAAGAGCCTTGCTATATTCCTAAGGCTGGCCTCAAAGCTATGATCCTCCTGTCTTAGCTTTCCAAATACTGGGACTACAGGTGTGCTAAAATATGTATATTTTATTGTATGTAAATTATGCTCCTGTAAAATAGATTTTTTTTTGTAATACTGAGGATTGAACTCGGGAGCATTCTACCCCCGAGCTATACCTCCAGCCCTATTTTTTATTCTTTATTTTGAAACAGGGTCTCACTAAGTTGCAGAGGTCCTCACTAGGTAGCTGAGGCTGGCCATGAACCTGGATCCTCTACTCTCAGCCTCCCAAATGCTCAGATTACAAGCGTGCACCACCATGCCCAGCTTAAAATAGATTTTTTTAAGTAACGTTTTTAGCTGGGTGTGGTGGTGATGCCTATAATCTCAATACTTGGGAGGCTAAGACAGGAAGATTGCAGGTTCGAGGCCAGCCTCAGCAATAATGATGCCCCCTGCAACTTAGTGAGACCTTGTTTCAAAATAAAGAATTAAACAGGGCTGGGAGTATAACTTGGAAGAAGAATGTTCCTGTGTTCAATCCCCAGTATCACAAAAAATGAATAAGTAAATATTCTTGATGCCACCTCACCCTACAGCTGCTGCTCCATTTTCTGTCACTTTTTACAGAAAAACTCGTCTTCAATTTCTTTCCTCCCATCCAGATTCCACATTATCACCTCAGTGGTGTCCCCCAGTGAAGGTCAGCAGAGCTAAATGTCACGGTCAGTCTTCTGTCCTTATCTCGCTTACTTGGTCGGCAGCACTTATGTCACTTACAGCACAGCACTTCCTCCCACATCATCATGGACGTCATTTGCTTAGTTCTGCTCCTATCTTGGTTACTATTTCTTCTCAATGTCCTTTGTTGTTCTCAACTCTGAATGTTAGAGTGCCCCAAGGATTAATCCTCAAATTTCTATTTTTCCCTATTTCTAATGGGGGATCCCATGCAGGCTTTAAAACAGATCTTTGTGTTGCTGAACCTTTAATTTTTATCTCTAGATGAGGCTTCTACACTAAATCCCAAATCTGATTTTCCAACCGCTTACTCAGTATCTCCACTTGGATGTTTAATGGGCATCTCAAATTAACATGTTAAAATGGAACAACTGATTTCCACATCAACTTCTGCCTGCACCCCCTCCCCCATTTTTTTTTTCTCCTTTTACAATCACTTCCATTACTTTTTTGTGTGTGGTACTGTGGATTGAACTCAGGGGCATTCTACCTCTGAGCTATACCCCCAGCCCTTTTTTTTAAATTTTTGAAACAGGGTCTCACTGAATTGTGGAGGGCCTAAGTAGCTGAGGCTGACCACGAAACTATGATCCTCCTGTCTTAGCCTCCCAAGTACTAGGATTACAACTGTGTGCCACTACACCAGGCTAGTCACTTCCATTTCAACTAATGACTCCATCCTTTGGGGTTTGTTGTTGTTGTTGTTTAGTTCTTTGTTGTTGGAGAATGAACCCAGGCCTGTGCACATGTATGTGCTCTACCACTGAACTAAACTGAACTGCACCCTCAGCCCCAGTCCTCTGATTTTCTTGGGTTGAAAATTGAGCAGTCATGCTTAAAAGCCTGCCCTTCCTTCCTTCCTTTCTTCTTTCCTTCCTTTTTTTGCAATACTGGCAATATTGGGTATTGAACCCAGGGTCATTCTACCTCTGAGCTATGCCTCAACCTTAATAAATAAATAAATAAATAAATAAATAAATACATATATATATATATATATTTCTTCCTTTCTCTCTCTCTTTCTTTCTCTCTTTTTTTCTCTCTTTTATGGAAACAGGGGCTCACTAAGTTGCCAAGGACTTCGCCAAGTTGTGGAACTGGCTTCGAACATGCGACCCTCCTGTCTCAGCCATCTTTGCCCTGATAGCTAGCTCTCTATTTTTTATCCCATATCCAATCAACACACCATCTATTCTCAGAATATATTAAAATCAGACCACTTCTTACTCTCCATCTGCTACCACCCTCGTCTAAGCCACCATTCACTTTATGCCTAGATTGTCACAATAGGCTTCTGATTTATGTCTGTGCTTTTGCTTCTCTCATAATTTCTTCTCAACACAACAGCCAGAAAGAGCTTATTAAAAATGTAAGTCAGAATCCATTAGTATCCAAAACCAAAACAGATGATTTGAAAGGCACAAAGTCAACTATAAGTGCTATGAACTGTATGTCTGAGTCCTATCCCCCCCCACACCCATTACCACTTATATGTTGAAATCCTACCCTCAGTTGATATGAGAAGTTGTCATCTTTCACAATCATATCAAAGTCAGTCACTAAACTGAGCTTGAGAAGGGCGGGGGAGAGAATGGGGCTGGAATTGAGGAAGGGTTAAATGAGAGATGTGGGCATGTATGCCTTTACCAGCCTGTACCCAACCAAGATGTATGATACAACGCACCAAAAAAAAAAAAGTTGTCATTTTTGGGAGGTGATGCTATGAGGGAAAAGCCCTGTGAATGGGATTAATTCCATTATAAAAAGGGCTGAAGGAGCCGGGCATGGTAGGGCATGCTTGTAATCCCCGCATTTGGGAGGCTGAGACAGTAGGATCCGGGTTTGCGGCCAGCCTCAGCTACCTAGTGAGGCACTCCACAACTTAGTGAGACCCTGTTTCAAAATAAAGAATGAAAAATAGGGCTGGGGGTATAGCTCGGATGTAGAATGTCCCGGAGTTCAATCCTCAGTACCACAAAAAAAGGGGGGGGGGGCTGAAGGGAACTTTTTGCCCTATCCACCATGTGAAGACAGAGCTAGAAAGTGCCATCTCTGAGAAAACGGGCCTCTACAGCCACCAAATGTGTTGGCAGCAATAGCACGGGGGATGGGGGGTTGGACCGATCCAGGGGCCAAGGGTAGCTGAGGATCAGGTAGCCTCTGGTATAACTGAATAAAAATAAGGAGGCAGTGGAAAGCTCCCGTTGGGAGTTTTTTGTTTTATTTTGTTTTTCTGAAAAGGGGACATAAGCCAGTAAGTTTGGAAGTGTATGCATCTAGAATTTTGAGAAAAAATACTGCTCTTTATAAACTATCCAGTGTGTGATATTTGTTACAGCAACCTGAACAGACTAAGACAATAATTTTAAACGAAGATGTTTTAGATTCCTACCTGATTTGAAGATTGCAAACAAAGCCCCAATGAAGAAATGTAGACAGTGCTGGTCATTTTATTCCACTAGATGGAGCCAGAGCAGAATGAAAATAGTCTGGCAGATTGCAGATTGCAAAATTGTACAAAAGAGGATTTAAACTGGGAATCCACAGTGGAGTCCAAACCCTAAGAGTCCATTTGGCAGCCTGCCAGAGTCCTCCCCAGCTGGTTGGAGTGAGGAGGGAGAATAAGCCTGAAATGAACTAATAAAGTAAACAGCAGGGCAAAGTAATGTGCAATAGAAAGAACAACAAATCTGGCTTTAATCTGAACCCAAAGGATTTGCTTTTGCAAATACACAGAACTTGGAACTTGGAAAATAGGGATTCGTGACATCCTCTGGATTAGAAAGAAAAGATTAACAATTATGTTTATTATATTAAAATTAAATCTGTAAGGCCATGGTTTTATGGTGACAAGTGTGTATTTGAGGGAGAGAAAGAGAAAAAATTTATTAAAAAGGTCTGTGATTTCTCAAACAACTATGAATGATTGATAATCAGATACATGGAGTAATTAAAGTTTCTGTAAAATTTATTATTGTGATGCTAATAAAATTTATTGAATTAAATACGTTAGATTAGCTCATGGATATAGCAACTACTTTTCCATGTTCTCTCATAATCATCATCAGAGCAAATCTCAGAGACAGAAACTGATGGTTGCCCTTCAATTAGTAAAAAATGACCAAGTCTTATGTACCCCTACCCCTTTTACGTAAGCTCCTTTCAGTTGCCAAGAGTCAACTGTCCCTTTCATTTTTCAAACAGGTTTTGTGGATTTGACTGAATAAGACACATTTCTAGAAAGAGAAGAGCTGTGGTTTGAAGAGTGGGCTGGTCATACTGTGGGTGGAGAGAGTGTGGCAGAAAGGAGAGCTGGGGCTCAGGGAGCATAGGTTCCCCCAGCTGCCCCTCTCTTACCCATCCAGGGGAGGAACCAGGCCAAAATATCCATTCCCTCTCTTCAACAGTCTGGAATGAATGAAGGAGGAGAAGACCAGGAGAATCACCTAGATTGCTGAGCAGCATAAGGACCTTTGGGACTTTCAAGTGGGAGCAGCTGTCTTAGTCATTTCAGGTTATGATAACAACATATCTTAACCTGGGTCATTTGCAAATGATAGAAATTTATGGCTCACAGTTCTGGAAGTTGAAGTTGGAGAGTCCAAGATCAAGGCACCAGCTGATTTGGTGTCCTTATAGATCAACCCTTCCTTCCTTCCTCCCTCCCTTCTAGTGCTGGGGGTCCAACCCAAGGTCTGATGGCTACCAGGCAAGGTTCTAAGCAAGAGCTATACATGGTGCCTCTTGCTGCATCCTCACATGACTGAAGAGAAGAGGGGGCAAACATGCTCCCTTTCATCTCTTTTATAAACACTGTAATTCCATTCCTGAGGGTAGAGCTCTGTAGACTTACTGACTTCCCAAGAGGCCCCACCTCTTCATACTGTTACATGGGGATTAAGATTCACATGTGAATTGCAGTGGAGCGATATGATCATTCATTCCGGAGCACTAGTCAACAGAGGTGGGGGTCTTCTTCCACATATTCCATGGATGCAGACAAGGAGGAAGGTGGAGAATAGATTTAACAAGGGCTGGGTCTCAGCTACATGAGTGTAAAGCACCAGTAGATGGACACAGGAGTTCCAGATCTATTCAAAGAGGCAATTATAATGACTGACCATTGGATTCAGGTTGAATAAGGAGGTTGATGGGGGTGGAAAGTCACTGTTCTCAGTGGTCAAGGCTACGGAAGGACACAGGCTGTAGGAAGACAAAGTGGAACCTTGCACTGCTGGCCTCCGACAGCAAGTAGAACCTAATCTCTTTCTAAGTCAGTGACCCAATTTCCTCTGCCCGAAACAGCTCTTGGCACCACTGGCTCATTCTCTTTCTTCAGGCTGCAGCGAAGTCTTTGGCTTCCCCAGTTAACCTTTCTGCTGAAACACTATTCCTTAGATTTTTATACACATTTTCTCATTTACCTCCCATGAGACATATATTTACTGTGGAAAAAAACTAAATCTTAAAGAGGTTAAATAATTTGTCCAAGGTCACATAGCCATGGTAAGATTTGAACCAAGGTCTTTCTGATTCTGAAATTGCTCCTTTCACCTTAGCAACTTTCGGACACAAACATTTTGTAAACCAAGCAACAGTGCATTATGCTAAAGTTTTCACAAGGAGACCAAGGAAAGAAAGATGAGATGCAAGAAAAGTGGCTATAGCCCTTTATTTACTGCTATGTTATTTTTTTGATGTATCAGGCATTCCACACAATTTAGAATTAGATGTGCCTTTTGTTTTAAGTTCAAATCTTAAGGAAAGAGAAGGTGCAAGATCTTTAAAAGCCACCATTTCTCCCCCCATACCTCCCTCTTCTTTTCTTTTTCTTACTTTGCTTCCTTTCATCTCAGTCTCCTTTCTTTATCTCTTTGGCACAGTCCAAACAAAAACAGAGAATTGGAACCAAGTTATTGTGCCAGGACAAGAAGGAAGAACTGGTGTTGGACAAGTATAAGAGAGTTAAACTTAAGTCAGGCATGGTGGCAAACCTCTGTAATCACAGTACTTGGGAGGCTGAGATAGGAGGACTGTAGGTTAAGGCCAGCCTCTACAACTTAGTGAGATGCTCAGCAACTTCGCAAGACCTTGTTTCAAAATAGAAAATAAAAGGGTTGAGGATATATCTCAGAGGTAGAATGCTTCTGGGTTCAATCCCCAGTACCAAAAAAAAAGTGTCAAAGAAGGATCCTAGAAAGCACGAAAAGTAACAAAATAGATATATCTAGGTCACCCATAAAGAAAGATCCATATAAGAGACATATGTGTGTATGCTGGAGCAGGAGGTAGGGAGGTCAAGAATAGAGAACAGAGCCAAATAGCAGTGATCTGAACATAAAATAAATGCAGTGTTGTGAAATTGGGAAGCAGCTTGTTACATTAGTCCCTGGAACAAAAAGGTGATTCAAATCCTGTTATTCTTGGAATAATATATCAGAATTAAGACTAAAACTAAGCTAGGCCTGGTGATGCATGCCTGTAGTCTCAGCTACCTGGGAGATTGAGGGGGCGGAGGATGTCTCTTGAGCCCAGGAGTTCAAGGCCAGCCTGGGCAACATATCAAGACTCCATATTGGAAAAAAAAAAAAAAAAAGATATAAATAAAAGATCCATCTTGAAATCTCAGATTTTGGTTCAATCCCCAGTGCCACACACACATTAAAAAAAAAAAAAAAAAAGCCGGGCGTGGTGGCGCACGCTTGTAATCCCAGCATTCGGGAGGCTGAGACTGGAGGATCCGGGTTCGCGGCCAGCCTCAGCTACCTAGTGAGGCCCTCCGCAACTTAGTGAGACTCGGTTTCAAAATAAAGAATAAAAAATAGGGCTGGGGGTATAGCTCAGAGGTAAAATGCCCCTGAGTTCAATCCCCGGTACCGCAAAAAAAAAAAAAAAAAACTCAGAATTATTCTACTTGCATCTCTTGACACTGCTACAGAAGTGACTCATACACAGAAGGTTTGGAAAGGAACTAAATTACAGTGCTTTAAAACAAAACAATTACCCTGGCCTACTCTAGATTGCCCTTAAATGAGTAAAAAGAAGGCTGAGATGAAAAAAAATCCTTATTCACAGTCTGCATAGCAACTCCCATGAAGACAATTAACTGTTTGCTGTGGATGTGCCAGGAACAGGGGGAACTTGAATGTTTTGCATTCTTGCAGGTTTGGTTTGAGGAGCAGCGAGGCCTGCAGTCCCTGGGAAGTGTGATTAGGGACGCAGCTTGCTTTGTCTTCTTACCACCCACCACAGGCATTGCAGTGACAGCCCTCAAGTGTGTCATTCTTTGTAAGGCTGGGACAGGCCAGAAAGAGTGTAAGGATATCACTCCCTAACCCACACAGTCCTCCCACCGCTGCTTGTCTGTGGGAGTAATGCAGAGTGCCTGTAAAAGCCAGCCTGGTGCCTGGGGCGGGTATTCTCATCAAATGAGGAATGAGGCTGCAGAAGGGGCTGTCCATTCTCTATGCTGACGTGGGCCTCTTACACACTCTCCAGAAGCCAAAGCCAGCAAAGGCAGTTTCTCAAAATCATTTCTTGCTTTATTTTTCTTTTACTTACTATCTTTTTTTTTTTTTTTTTTTTTTTTGCGGTACTGGGGATTGAACTCAGGGGCATTCTACCTCCAAGCTAGACCCCCAGCCCTATTTTTTTTTTTTTTTTATTCTTTATTTTGAAACCGAATCTCACTAAGTTGTGGAGTGCTCACTAGGTAGCTGAGGCTGGCTGCGAACCCGGATCCTCAGGTCTCAGCCTCCTGAATGCTGAGATTACAAGCGTGCGCCACCATGCCCCGCTCTGCTTACTATCTTTTTAAGAAGAAAGTTTTTGCATTTGATGGAGGAAAATAAAGGCATTTCTCTTTAAGAGCTAGTCACCTTTATTTCACCTAGATGGGAAAAGACAAAATATTTGAAAATTGGTGTTTGGAATAAAAGAAAAACTCCATTCCAAAATAAATTCCAGTCAGATGAAAATATTTAAATGCATAAAGAGAAATCTAAAGTTACTGGAAGAAAACAGGGGAAGAATGCCCATTAAATATGATGGACTGACCATATGCTTTTTTCTTCTCTCCCCATGGTAAGCTAAATATGGCTCCTAAAGACATGTCAACATCCTAATCTCCAGAACGGGTGAATGTTACCTTCCACAGCAGAGTGAACAGATGTGATTAAATTAAAGATCTTGAGATGGGGGTATTTTCTGGGTGGGCTCTAACTACCATCACAAGTATCCTTATAAGATGGAGACAGAGAGAGATTTGACCCCGACAGAAGAGAAGGCAACAGTGTGACCCTAGAGGGAGAAATGAGAGTGATACAGCCACAAACCAAGGACTGCCAGCAGCCACCAGAAGCTGCAAGAGGCAGCCTCAGAGGGAATGTCAGCCTGCCAACACCTTGATTTGGGACTCATGAAATTGATTTCATGCTTCTGGTTTCCAAGATTGTAAGAGAATATATTTCTGTTGCTTTCTGCCACCAATTTTGTGATAACTTGTCATAGCAGCTGTAGGAAAGGAATATACTCCCTGGTCTACCCAACCTCCACCAAAACAACAATAAAGGACAAGAAAGTGGTATAATTCAAAAAGAAAAGAGAAGAGCAGAAAAAATAGCTTTCTTTTTTTTTTTTCCTTCAGAAAAAAAAAAAAGATGGAAAATGAACACAGGAGAAGAAACATACTTACCAGAGTAGAGATAAGAACAACCCGAGAACCTGGGGAAGGAAATATGAAAAAGACAGGAAGCAGTTCTCCCCAGAGGCCAGACACAGGGCAGCAAGCAGGGGAAGCAAAAGGAGCTAAAGAGGGGGTGGAGTGGAAGTATAAACACAGATCTTGACTCCTGGCCTCTTCTGATACTGGTTTGCCATGAGCTAGGTGCATTCCTAACCTTCGGCCCAGTGCAAGCCCACCACCTCACCACCACCACCTGAGCTGACACACCTCAGACTGCTCACTTTCCTTCCTTTGGAAAGAACTAGGCCCAGGGCTCTTCCTGGATGCAAGGGGCTAGGAAAAGCCATGCAAAGCCAGGCACAGGCTTCCCAGCAACCACTCTGCACATGCTTTTCTTTTTTTTTTTTTTTTTTTTTTTTGCGGTACTGGAGATTGAACTCAGGGGCATTCTACCTCCGAGCTATACCCCCAGCCCTATTTTTTTTTATTCTTTATTTTGAAACCGAGTCTCACTAAGTTGCAGAGTGCCTCACTAGGTAGCTGAGGCTGGCCGCGAACCCGGATCCTCCGGTCTCAGCCTCCCGAATGCTGGGATTACAAGCGTGCGCCACCACGCCCGGCT
>PVLC010046439.1:0-11428 GCA_004027655.1 Graphiurus murinus | reverse complement strand
ATTGGCCATTTGTATTTCTTCTTTTGTGAAGTGTCTATTTAGATCCTTTGCCCATTTTTTGATTGGGTTATTTGCTTTCTTAGTTGCGATTTTCTTGAGTTCTTTGTATATCCTAGATATTAAACCTCTATCTGAAGTGTAACTGGCAAAAATTTTCTCCCACTCTGTAGGTTCTCTGTTGAGGTTCTTGACAGTTTCCCTTGCTTTGCAGAAGCTCTTCAGTTTAATGCAATCCCATGGATTGATCTTCCTAAGGGTTGCTTGTGCTTTTGGGGTCCTGTTGAGAAAGTTTTTACCTGTGCCTATGTGTTCAAGTGTTGGTCCTATGCCCTCTTCAGTTAGATGCAAGGTCTCTGGTCTGACTTCCAGGTCCTTGATCCACCTTGAGTTGACTCTTGTGCAGGATGAGAAAGTTTCCTGCATATGGTTAACCAGTTTTGCCAACACTCATTGCTGTATAAATAATCTGTCTTTTCTCTTTGGTGACTTTATGATCTTTTATGTCTTTGTTTTTGAGTTCCACTACTATTTTTATAGGCATAATTTTTTATTATGTATTGTATTTATTGTGTTTCTTGAATATGAGGGTTAGTAGCTATTCTCAGTTATAGAATTTTATAAGTCTTTGACCCATTCAAACTCTAATACATCCTAGAAATACACATAAAGATTTATTGTACAATTCCATGCTCTTCTCCATTTCTCCTAACCTGTTTTTTTAATACATGTTTCCTATCCTTTGTTCCTTCTGTGATAAATTTTTTGTTATTTGTTGTTCCATTCTACTATTGAAAGTTTTTTTCAAGAATTACACTTCCTACTTTTAGAATTTCTCCTTTGTTTTCTAAGTCTTTCTGATCTATATTGGTAGTACTTGGCTTCTTTCATATACTTATTTATTTTACATATTTACTGTCTTTATAGGTTTGGTTTTAACTTTGTTTTCTTGGCTGATTCTTATTCCTCATACTTTTATTCCTCATCTATTTAATCCCGTTGGTTTTGTTGTTTCAAAGTGTGAGCTAATTTCCTTATGTCAATGTTTTCAAAGTCTATTAAACAAGGAGTATTTAATTTAAGGTATCCAGAGATTATTTTACTTGCTTTTGAAAAGCATATGAGAGTCTTACAAAACTGAGAACAGTGTTTTTATTTATTCTTAAAAATACATGTTGTTATGAAAAATTTGAAACATATTTAAGAAGTAGAATGGTAGAATAGCTAGAAGTATTTATCACTTCATTTCAGTTTTGATCAATTCATGGTCAGTATTGTGTCATCTGAGCCTCTTTCTTACCCTGTCTCTATAGTGTTTTTTTATTTATACTTTTATTAGTGCATTACAATTACACATTATAGTGAGGGTCCTTGTGATACAAACACACGTGCACACAGCTCTTGGTGTATTTCTTTCTGCATCCCATCCCACTCTCCCTCTCTCTTCCCCATACATGTTAATGAAATTGGAAGTAATACCTTCATAGAGTGCTGATCTATCTATCTATCTGTCTATCTGTCTATCTATCTATCTATCTATCTATCATCTATCTCTCTATCATGCTGGGGATTGAACCCAGGGGTATTATACCTCCAAGCTACACCCTCAGCCCTATTTTATTTTTTTGTTTTAAAATAGGGTCTTACTAAGTTGCTAAGTCTTGCTAATAAGTTCCTGAGGCTGGCTTCAAACCTGAGACCCTCCTATCTTAGCCTCCTATGAATTGGGCATTGTATTATTTGAACGCTTCCTTCCTCAATCCTCCTTTTTCTCCTTTCCAACTCAAGAAAGTCTAGACAGCATGACACATTATTCATACATTTTAGAGAGAGAGGGCATTTCTAAAGGTATCCTTTTTTAAAACGTTATCACAAACTGGGCACAATGGCACATGCCTGTAATCCCAATACTTGGGAGGCTGAGATAGGAGGATCCCAATTTGAGGCAAGCCTCAGCAATATAATAAGACACTCAGCAACTTAGCAAGATCCTACTTTAAAATAAGTAAATAAATAAATAAATAAATAAATAAATAAATAAATAAATAAAACAGCTGATGGTATAGCTCAGAGGTAGAATGTACCAGATTCAAAACAAAAACAAAAGACATGACCACGATACCACTATGAGTCAAAAAAGATTGTTAAAAATTCCTTAATATCATCAAATATGTGATCAATATTAAGTTTCTAGAATTCTGATAAGTATAACAAACTTTAACATATAGTTTATTTTCTTAAAACAGGAGTTAAAGTTTGTACAATAAAATTTTTATTTTATAGACTTTTAATCTATAGATTTTTCCTTTTATGTCTGGTTTTTTTTTTTTCTTTTCCCTTGGAATTTATTTGTTGAGAACAAGCAGGTAGTTTATTGTTTTATCTTTTGCTATATAATAAGCTACTTGACAACTTAGAGTCTTAAAACAGTAACACCAAAAAATGAGTTGTTATCATCTCTTGTGTTTTTTTTTGGGTGGTCTGGGCTCTGTAGGACAGTTCTTGCTTGAGGACTCTCCTGCAGTTGTAGTCACACAGTAGTGGAGCTGATGTCATCTGAAAGCCTGGGGATAGGGGGTGCGATTGTCCATGATGGCTTCTTTACTCACATGTCTCAATGTTTAACTCATTGATATTGCTTGAGTTGTTTGCCTTCTTCTGTCTCTGTCTCTCACCCTGCCCCAAGACATGACATCTCATGCTCCACAAGGCTTAGGGCTCTCACAGCATGATACCTGGTTTATTTGCACTTGTTATGTGGCAGCTGACTTCTAAGAATTAAGAATTGAAAAATGCTAGGCAATTTTAATGTTTAGACTTCTGCCTAGCACAGTTTTACTTCTTTACTTTGCCATAGTCGATGGCTCAAAGTAATCACAGGGGCACTCTGTGTTCAAGGAGGTGAGCAAGGACTCTACCTTTTGATGGTGGAATAGCAAAATCACATTGCAGAAACATGTATGAGGTGGGAGGTATTTTCCAGCAATTTTTAGAAAATAAGATCTGCCATGTTTGTACTAAAAATGTTGCCATAGTCTCGGTCTTGGTGATTGCTCCCCCATGATGTCATTCATCATGTTCTTTGGCTTCTGTGTTTCCTTTAAATGGGTCATTGGATTTAGAAGCTTGATTAGGTATAGTTTGATAGTGTATGTCATCACCAATCCAGATAGATAGATGGAAGGGGGGCAAAATCACTCGCAGATTTAAGGTTAGGAATATCCTCGGAGCTTTTTTTTTTTTTTTCCTTTTCTTTTGGCATTATATCCAGTGGCAAGGCTGAGAGAAGAATGATCTCCATTGGCTTTTTCTGTAGAGTATTTCTGTTTTCTAATTGGCTAACTGAGCATGCTGTGTTTAGACTATCCTACTTTTCTTTTGGGTGGTGTTTCCATTTGTACCCCTCCCCTGTACCTCTAGGGTTGGTTTCTGTTCCTTAGAATTCAGAGTTCTGACCTCAGAGTTCTGATTCAGGCCTTTAGGAGCCCAAGGGTTGGCACAGTCTCTGATGACTGTTCCAAGCTCTAGGGCTTAATCAACTTATGTATTTTTTTTTTCCTTTCAGTTTCTATTATTTTTGTCTGCAGTTGTTTCTCTTACTTTCCTGAAGATAAGGCATGGTTTTTAAGATATTTCTTTGTGTTTTGTTAAGCATTTTTAGATGTTCTCTATTAGATAGATTTTTGGTATTGATTTAACTTACCAAAAACTATAAATGGATGTTGACTTAAATACTTTTGTTCTGAAAAGACTGGAAGCTGGGCGTGGTGGTGCAGATCTGAAATTCCAGTACTAGGGAGGCTGAGACAGAAGGATTGCAGGTTCACAGCCAGACTCAGCAACTTAGTGAGACCCTATTTCAAAATAAAGAATAAAATAGGGCTGGTGGTATAGCTAAGAGGTAGAATGCACCTGGGTTCAATCCCCAGTGCCACAAGAAAAATAAAGGAAGGGAGGGAGGGAGGAAAGGAAGAAAAGAACAGGAAAGAAAAAACTGGAGACAAATTCTTAATTTTAATCTATGATTGGCCAGAGTTGCTATGAACTTTTGGAGGTAAAAGCCTATTCTTTTTGCTCATTAAGTTTTCTTATTGATAAAACTTAGAATTTAGCAAATTGAGGGTTGATAAAGTATAGGAAACTTTTATTTCCCTCTTCCTCATAGAAAATACTGGAAAGTGAGCTGTGATAGTATTTGCTTCTTAAAATAAAACTTACAAATTTTAATCGCTTTTGGACTTGCCTATTTGAACCCATTCTTTTGCATAGTGATAGTTAAAAAATAAGTGCCAGTCTTTTGTCACAATCTAATGATACTAGTGGACATTTCATCTCGAATCAAAGGCTTTCTACTCTGTAAATTGTTGCGTTCACATTCTGTTAGGAAATGGGAGCTATGGAATATGAAAATTGGAGATTTTGTCTAACTGCTATGAAATTGATTCAAAAGAGAAGCCTGAAACAGCATGAGAGCTGGAGGCATTGTGATATAAAAGCAGCATGTTTCTGGGTGGCATTTGCTTTGGCTCTGTGTCAAGTGGCTCTGGCTGTCTGCTCGGCTTGGGATGGGATCCACCTTTCCACTCTGCTGAGCAGCTCTGTATTGATGTAGGAACTCCAAGGCACTTGGCTTTTGGGGGGCCATCATTTGGTTAGTTATGTCCCGCATTGTCCCTGCAGAGTGCTCAAAAGAAAATCACGTTCAGCAAGGTCATGGCTTCTCCAAGGTCATTTCCTAACTCATTGGCAGAGGCAAGAGCAGAGTCAGCTTCAGACTATAAAACTGGAGATACTTCTTAGGTGGAAAATGATTTTAAGAATGTTCTCATGAGTTAGGTTTAGGAGGGAGAAATCATCTAGAACAGGTATCTAAAAACAGGATTGGATAGTTGTGGCAACCAGTTTTCTCTGATATCTTTTATGGCGAAATCTTTAATTTGAACGTGTATTTTTTTTTTTTCTTAATTAACTCCAAATTTTCTACCTTCTCTCTCTTTGTTTTTCCTTTCTATTCCTACTACCATAACCCTGGATCCAGTCATCTTATTTCATACGTAGATTTTTCTAGTGATTTAGCCATGAGTTAATAACCAACCTCCCTTGCTTTGTTCCAAAAGAATTTTTTAAAAAGTATTCTTTTTATATGTAAGTTTTACATTTCTAAACCTCCATACCTTGGCCCTTCAAACCTTTTCCCCTCAAAGAACATCCATTTACTTTAGTCTGGGATTTAAGGCACCATGTGAGATAGCCTCAGACTAAATTTAAAGTCATTCTCAGCCAGAAGAGGTGGTGCATGCCTGTAATCCCAGTGCTTGGGAGGCTGAGACAAGAGGACCGCAGTTCTTGGCCAGCCTCAGCAACTTGTGAGGCCCTCCACAACTTAGGGAGACCCTGTTTCAAAGTAAAGAATAAATAGGGCTGGGGGTATAGCTTGGAGGTAGAACACCCCTGGGTTTCATGCCCAGTACCACCAAACAAACAACAACAAAAACCACTTCGTCTTCTGTCCTTCGTGGTATCTTTTCTCAACCTATGGGCATACCTTTTTAGAATGCATTGTGATTTTCCCCTAAGTCTGAGTCCTCCCAACCATTTGTGAGCCTGTTGGCGGGAGGTGCAATGTCACAGCTCTTCCTGTTCCCATAAGCCAGCACATGTCTGGCCCGCAATGACTCCCAGCATGAATATTTGCTCTGTGTCTGCATGTGTGTGTATTGATCCTGACCCCTCCTTTGTTTCCATCTTTGCACCAGACGCACACTTTAGCCCACTAGGCTAATCTTTTCCTCTTGTAAATTTTTATTTCTGTGGACTTATTCCTAAATTACTTTTGTTCTGTATTAGCAAAGCATATACAATTTCAAAGAGAAATAAAGTATCACTTCCTATCCTTGTACTTAAAATAATCTCCAGTTTCAGAAAATAGAACATCCTCTGGGTTTATATTCACAAAGAGGAGGATGTTGCTAGACTTTGAAGGTTACATTTAACCTTTTGAGCATTTATTGAGTGCTTGCTATGTGTGAAACACTTGCGTTAAATGTTGAGGATAAAAAATGTTATGCGCTATAGTTTGTGCCTTGAAGAATTTTGTTGGATTTTTCCTGTTCACCACCTATCTCACTCCCAAGGGTGAAATTGACCCTGCCTTGACCATGCCTTCTTTTGTACCTTGTTTCTTTTTCTTTTCTTAATTTTTTTTTTTTTTAAGCAGGGTCTTGCTAAGTTGCTGAGACTGGCCTCAAACCAGTTATTCTTCCATCATAGCCTCCCAAGTAATGGGATTATAGGTGTGTGCCAGCACATTTGGTGTGCCTTATGTCTTGCATATGAACTCAATAATTTTCTTACATGTCTGATTTCAGCTAATAATCTGCATTTACTGTAATAGCAGGTGTTCTGTCTTATTGTTTTATCTAATACAAGACCAGGCACAGAATAAATGTTAAATAATACTTTTCCATGCAAAGATATGAGCAAATGCAAAGGCCCCAGAGTTGGGAGGAGCTGGGTGTGTTGAGAGACAGGGGGCAGGCCCGTGTGGCTGGAACACATGTATGAGAACTAGAGACTCAAGATGAGGACATAGGGAGTGATATCAGATCACATGGAATAAAGCTTTTCCACCTCAACATTTTGACAGTTTGAGTAACTCTTTATTGGTGATGGCCATCCTGTGCACTGCAGGCTATTTGACAGCATCTCTGGTCTCTAGTCAGTAAATGCCAGTTGCATCTTCTTCCCCAAGTTGTGACAACCAAAAATGTCTCCAGACACTGCCACATGTCTCCAGGAGAGGGAGGGCTGTAAAATAGTCCCAGAAAGAGACCCTGATAGAGAACCTTAGGGTTTTTGTAGTGCTTATTTTTCATTCTAACCGAATCAGGAAAGCAATGGAGGGTTTTGAGCAGGAAAGTGCCATATCATGATTTAGGTCTTTAAAAGATTAGTCGATGAGGAGAGTGCATTGTTAGGGTCAAGAGGAAAGCAGGGACTTTGGTGGGAAGAGCAGTGCGGAGGGCTGAGGGGCACTAGGGGTGTTGGAGAGCAAAGGGGAATTCGATTTGGCCCTGAGGGAGAAACTGGATTTAAACAAAGGTAAAGGAGTAGAATAGAAAACCACTTTGAAGAGTGGCACATAGGAAGGAGTGGCATGCAGACTGTGCAAGGCATTGTTCCAGGACCCTCTAGAGGGCCAACATCATCTCAGACACAGTAGCCTCAGCGCAGTAAGTGAACCTGTCCTGCATCCTGCTGGGGCCACTAGTCCCTGTGCTCCCCATCCACTGCACACCAGCTTGTGGCTGAGGGGGAATCAGAATCGCATTTTTTTTTAAACACTCAGATTGGTAGCAGTACGGTAAGAAGGGAGAGGTGGGTGGAAGGTGGCTATTGGATAATCCAAGAAAGAAGTTATAAGAACCTGAGAAAGGCAGAGTGTATGTTTTACATGTTACTTTTTGAAAAACCCTATTTTCTATATTTCTTGTGCCAATATTTGAACATTGTTTCCATTCATTCGAATTTAGTCATTCAGATACTTTTCACTAATGGGGACATTTTTAGGAGTGGCTTTTTTTCATCACATGCAGGTTGTTTTTTTGCATGAACAATTTCTGTAGCATAAGCATTTGAGCTCTGAGGTCTTTACAGCAATAGTTTGTAGCAGCATGTATTTTGAGGCGTAGTTTTACCATTCTTTTCAGCAAATCTGTCTCCAGCCTTGAATATATGTAGGACACTGTACTAGACTTAGTAATCTTTACACATTGAAATTTGTTAAAGTAATTGTTTTATCCTCTTTGGACTCAGTCTCCTTAAAATTCCTTTCAGCTATCCAGGGTCTCTTCCCAATGTTGTTACTTTAGACAGCATCATCTCATCCTGGATTGTGGCATGTTCTCATCTGCCTTTGTCTCCAATCTTGATCACTGCTGATATAAACCAGCAAAGGATCCTTCTCAACAGAAATCTGATCATATCTCTTGCCTGCCTACTCTTCAGTGACTTCTCATTGCTCTTATGATAAATTCCAAAGCCTTTATAACTTTAGCTTAATTTCCTCTCTCCCTCATCTTCTCCATCACACCAATTCTCTTTTATTTTCTCAAAATGTTTGCTCATTTTGCCTACTTTTTCTTCTTTGTTGTCATATCTAATTTCCTAGTTATGGCTCACATTCTAGGACTCAAGTTAAATACCACCTTCTGTACAAACCATCTCTGACTTTGGGGTGAGTTTGGTGCCCTTTTGGCTGCTCTGATGGCACCCCAAGCTCAACTTCTACTAGAGACACTAACACTAATGTATTACACATGCCTTCTGATTGATCTGGCTCTGCTACCACAGTAAAGCACTTGAGGGAAAGGACTGTGTGTTATCTGTAATTTTACTTCCAGGGCCTAGCATAACACCGTTAAATGAACAAATGCTCATACATTCATTTATCCATAAAACATTTATTGAGTGTCCACTCTGTTTGGGGCACATACTAGGTGTTGGGATTTCATTGATGAAGGCAAACACATCTGTCACCTGTCCTTAAGGACCTTCTGGTCTATGAGGGAGAGAGGCAGAATTCAAATAGTTATATAAAATGTGACAAGCTGGGCATGGTGGCGCACACTTGTAATCCCAGCATTTGGGAGGCTGAGACTGGAGGATCCGGGTTCGCGGCCAGCCTCAGCTACTTAGTGAGGCACTCTGCAACTTAGTGAGACCCGGTTTCAAAATAAAGAATAAAAAACAGGGCTGGGGGTATATCTCAAAGGTAGAATGCCCCTGAGTTCAATCCCCAGTACCACAAAAAAGAAAAATAAAAGTGACAGTACAAGCATGGCGGGTGCTGTGAAAAGAAGTGATGGTGTGTTGAGAAGGTTTGACCTAAGCCAGGAAGTACAGAAAGGTCTCCAAGGCAGTGGCACTGATGCTGAGATATAAAGTATTAGTAAAGATTAGCTAAATGATGCTAAGGGGGAAGAGTATTCTAGGCAGATGAAGGAATCATGGTGTGTGTGCAGGCCGTAGTAGAGTAGGTCACCTGGTGAGGGTGAATGATTAAAATACTCCAAGCAGCTGCATTGAGAGAGGGGAAGTTGAGGTTAGTGGAAGAGTAGAGGCAGACCTGGTCATGATGATTTTCCCTTTCTCAGAACATCCAGAAATCTGTTGGGGAAGGAAGACTTTTTGAAAAAAGTGATGTCAAGGGGCACAAAATAAGTATGTTGCTATAGTTATTTTATCCCAATATTTTGGTTATTTTGGTGATTATACATAGTTACCTTTATGTTCTATGAAATCCTCATTTCACCCTCTTTAGTATTCTGAAATCCTCATTTCACCCTCTTTAGTATTATATGGTCCCTTTGTGCTAGACTCAGTGTCTCTAACTGAGACTTTGTAAAATAGATCAAGAAAGCATCAAGATGGCTCAGGGTATCCTGCACATCTTTTTCTGCAACAGCTATTCTTTCAACCACTGATCTGGCCAGTATGTGCATACTTAAGTTATCATCGATTCTTTGATAACAAGATATAGGAATTGTCTATAAATTATGGTATTGGTGCCTCTAGCATGGATTTAAGTGATTGAAACTAAATAGGTCTTGAAACTACATGATAATTAAGGTGTTATCCTCCATGCCCCACAAAAAAAAAATTCATAGATCTATAATTAACAAGAAAGATTTCTTTTTTGAGGGGTAGAGCTCAATTGCTGAGCCTGGTCTTGAAACTGAGAACCTTCTGTATCAGACTTTCAAGTATTGGAATTCCAGGCATGTAGTACCATGCCCAGCTTCATCATTCTTTTCTTTTAAATGAATCTTTATTGAAAATTGGCTCTGTATCATGTACTCTGCTAACGTATTCAGAAGGAGGGAGGAGACACAGTCTTGGTCCTAATACTTATAGTTTAATATCAAAGATAGGTAACCACATATATTTTCAAAAAATAGTGTTAGTGGTAGAATAGAGAAAGGCATAAAATTAAAAACAGGAACATAAAAAAGGATATCTAATCTAATCTGACTCACCCATTTCACATAGGCCAATATAAGATAAACTACTGGAAAAAGTGAAAGCTAACATAAGTCTTTAAGATGGACAGGTCAAAGCCAATGAAGAGAAGAAAGAATACAGCTTATTTCAGGTTAGAGAAGCTATATGGGGAGTGACACAAAACCCTTTTGAGGAATTGCATGTTGTTGAAAGGGGCATAGAATAGGATTCAAATATCAGACAGGCAAAGGATGAGGCTGTAGATATTGGTACATCAACTTTAGGCCAGATTGTGAATGTTCTACAGGAAGGTTATAAGACATGCTCATGAGCAGAAGAAAGTGAATCCTGTAGGCCTACCCTGAAATACATCAAGAATTCAGCCACTTCTTTTTTTTTTTTTTGTGGTACTGGGGATTGAATCCAGGGACATTCTACCTCTGAGCTACACCCCTAGTCTTTTTTTTTTTTTTTTTTTTATTCTTTATTTTGAAATAGTGTCTCACTAAGTTGCAGAGGGCCTCACTAAGTAGCTGAGGCTGGCCGCAAACCTGTGATCCTCCTGTCTCAGCCTCCCAAGTACTGGGATTACAAGTGAGCACTACCATGCCCGACTTCAGTTCAGCCACTTTTCACACTCTGGTTCTAACCATCATCTCTTGCATGACTTACGGCAATAGCCGCCCCCCCCACAACTGGCCTCCCTGTGTTCCATCCTACTCAATGTGTTTCTCACACAGCTATCAGAATGTTTAGAACAGAAGCAAACCATTCTCCAGTGATTTACAGTCCTACTCAATGTACAGGCCCAAGATCTTATAGTTCTCCTTAGTACTTATCACTATTTAAGATATTGCGTAGTTTGTTCATGTGTGTTGTTTGTTGATTTCTTCAGTAGAATGGAAACTCTATGATGGCAGAAAAAAAATTAAGAACCATGCAGGAGGCATCATGATACCTGATTTCAAACTATACTACAGAGGTATAATAATAAAAATTGCATGGTATTGTCACAAAAACAGACACATAGAACAATGAAACAGAAGACTCACACACACTTCCATCCAATTGTTATTTGACAAAGATGCCGAAAACATATGCTAGAGAAAAGATGGCCTTTTAAACAAATGGTGTTGGGAAAACTGGATATCCATTTGTAGAAAATGGACTTAAACCCTAACCTTTCTTTTATTTATTTATTTATTTATTTTTATTTTAAATTTATTATTATTTTTTTAGCATGGATTTTTATACATTTCTTGGGTACAACAGGGTTAATTACACATTTTTGTTGGGTACAAGCTAGTACAGGTAAAGACATCCATGCACATATTTCTCATTAACCCTTCCCCAATTCCCACCCATCCTCCCCCTATCTCCTGGTCAGTTTAGTGATTGACTTTGATGTGATCTTGTAAGTACATCATGC
>PVLC010046438.1:0-11421 GCA_004027655.1 Graphiurus murinus | reverse complement strand
TTGATAATGAATGTGGACATTGAATGATGGTAATAGCCAATGTTTATTGAGGCCCTCAGCATGTGTCAGGTACAAGGATAAATACTCAATGTAAATTATCTCCATGAAGGCTCATCACAACCCTTTGGGACAGGAATTCCAAACCTCTTTCATGGAGGAGGATATTGAAGCTTAGTGTCACCCTGAGAGGTGGCCACTGCTGCTCTAGCAAGTGTGCACATGATGCCTCCTCTTCTTCCTCGTCTACCCTGAATTTCGGGGGCCAGGCTGGCGTGCTTCAACATCTGGAGTTGTCAGTCTTCCTCTGTGGGCAGTGATTACATCCTGAAGATCTTCAGCAGTTAGGCCAAGTCTTGTCACAGTGAGTTATTGTCTTAATCTGGAGGCTTCACTCACTTCTGAGACCTCCTGGGCTCCTGTGAACATTATAATTTGTCATCTTTCAGCTAGGTAACCTCTTAGATTCCTCAGAATAGACATTTGGTGGTGGAACCAGGACAACAACCTCCATCTTTTATGTGGCTAGTTTTATGGTCTCTGTACCCTAGAATACCATATTTATAAGAATATGCAATGCATATTGTTTTGCCTGTAGAAATTCAGTGTTTATTTTTTAAATTTAAATTTATTTTTACACTTTTATTGGTGCATTATAGTCTCACATCATAATGTACTTCACTGTGATAGTGACATACATGCACACAAAATTAAGTATTTCTCAAGTAATAGTTTTCGCTACCTCCTACCTCTGATTAATTTGTGCTGTATTGTCTTTACTTTTCCTCAAAGCCTTCATCAATCACAGTGAGTGAGCCCAGGGGGAGAAACGAGTCTGTGCCTCTTACTCTCATCAGGGAAAAAGGGACCTATGGAATGGTCACTGTGGCTTTCGAGGTAAGTTTACTTTGAAATTACTTAAAATAAGTCCACAACCAGATGACTAAAATTTTAAAAATCAAGAACCTTTGTGTAATAACCCAAATAAATATTTAATAAAAGATAAATACTTTCGCTATTTATAAATTTCATGGTTCATATAAATTTTTTTCTTGTTGCTTGTATAGATCATATTTATATGAAATGCAATGCTCACCGGATACAGGGGCACATGCTTCTAATTCCAGCACTTGGGAGGCTGAGACAGAAAGATCACTGATTTGAGGTCAGCCTCAGCAATTTAGTGAGACTCTTGGCAACTTAATGAGACCCTATTTTAAAATAAAGATAGGCCAGGTATGGTGGTACACGCTTGTAATCTCAGTACTTGGGAGACGAGACAAACAACTTAGTGAGACCCTATTTCCAAATAATAAAATGAAAAGGGCTGAAGATGTAGCTTGGAAGTAGAATGCCTCTAGGTTCAATCCTCAGTGCCACAAAAATAAAATAAAATAAGGACTGGGGATGTATCTTGGAGAAAAATGGTTTTGGGTTCAATCCCTAGTACAAAAAAAATTCAGTGCATCATTTTAACTATAGGGTATTATTATATCATAAAATTTAATTCTATACAACTCATAAAACCATTATGATGAACATTTTCAAGGATATGTATTTTAAAAACACCCATGGAGCCGGGCGTGGTGGCGCACGCTTGTAATCCCAGCATTTGGGAGGCTGAGACCGGAGGATCCGGGTTTGCGGCCAGCCTCAGCTACCTAGTGAGGCACTCCGCAACTTAGTGAGACCCGGTTTCAAAATAAAGAATAAAAAATAGGGCTGGGGGTGTAGCTCGGAGGTAGAATGCCCCTGAGTTCAACCCCCAGTACTGCCAAAAAAAAAAAGAAAAAAAAGAAAGAAATAAAAACACCCATGGACTACTTATGTTTCTAGAAAATTACTTACTATGTGGTCTTTCTGAGATACATGGTGGATGGTGTTAATAGCAGTTTTTTCCACCATGAAGATCTGTGAGTGTTACAGGATGTGGCAAGAATGAGACAGGCTGTGAGTGAGGGGCATCTCTCAGGTCTTGGCTGTAATCATTCATTTTACTGATTGCTGACCATTGTGTCATTGCACTGCTGTTCTATGTGATTTGCCTTTACATTTCCAATTAATGTTTGTGTTTTTATAGGGCCCCAAATTGGATCAAATATGCTATTTTCAAACCTTATAGTATTAGAAAGTTCTGATACCAGTTTGTACCTTAATTATTAATTATAACATCAATAAAGTGGTTACTTGGCTTTACATAACATAATTTTTTTTAAACTTTTTATTAGTCAGGCATGGTGGCACATGCTTGTAATCCCAGTACTTAGGAGGCTGAGATAAGACAATCAGAGGTTCGCCGCCAGCCTCAGCTACTTACTGAGGCCCTCCACAACTTAGTGATGTTCTTCAGTTCCATCCATTCTTCCTGCAAATAACATAATTTTGTTCTTTGTTATGACTCAGTAAAACTCCATTATGTGTATATACTACATTGTGTTTATCCATTCGTCTGTTGACTGACACCTAGATTGGTTCCATAACTTGGCTTGTGCTGCTATACACATGGGTATGCACATATGCATGTACTATAGTATTTTGACTTTAATTTTTTGGAAAGATACCAAGTGGTGATACAGCTGGGTCATATGGTGGTTCCATTCCTAGTGTTTTGAGGAGCAACCATACTGATTTCCATAGCGTTTGTACAATTTACAATCCCACTGATGGTGTATAAGCATTCCTTCTTTCCCACATCTGTGCCAGCATTACTTATTGTTTATATTTGTGATGATTGCCTTTCTAACTAGAGTTTTTCATGTATTTGCTGACAAATTATATTTCTTATCTATTAAGTTTAATTGCCCATGTTTTGGTGTTAAATTTTGAATTCTTTTTGTATTTTAAATGTTAGTCTTCTATCCTAAGGGTAGCTGGCAAAGATTTTCTCCCATTTTATAGGCTTTCTCTTCACTTTCTTAATTGTATTTTTATGCTCATTTAAAGATGAATAAAATGCTACACAGAGTTGTTAAATACCTTGCCTAAGGTCACACAGCCAGTGGTGGAACTGGTGGTGGCTTCCATTTCTTAAGGGAACTCACTAATTTTGAGTACCCTTCCTCCCAAGAAGAAATATTTATAGAGTTTTCCCCTCAGGTTTAATATAAGTGTTGAGAAAAATTTAAAAGATCTTAGAAACCACATAGTTTAACATAATTATAGTGAAGATGTATAATTACATTATAGACTCTGACTTAATTAGAAGGGCAGGCTTACGTATAGGTTTGCATACTTTTTGCTAACTATCTTTATGTAAATTTCAGATTTTTGTCGGCTGACATCACAAAAATGATTTCTCAGTCTTGTGAAATATTTTGCATTATTGATAGCACTGTGTACTTCTTTGCAGGTAGAGGGTGGCCCAAACCCCCCTGAAGAAGATTTGAGTCCAGTTATAGGAAATATTTCCTTCCCACCTGGCAGAGCAACAGTGATCTATAATTTGACAGTCCTCGATGATGAGGTGGGATAGTGGTGAATACTTATAGGAGACAAGGATTGTTTGTTATAGACATGTTAGAAAACTATGTCAAGTATTAAATTGTGTTCAGTATTTGAAATTATTCAAGAATAATCTTTTGGCAAGGTTTTGTATCATAGCTTTTTGTCACTCTAATAAAATACCCAAGAAAAACAACTCAAGGTTTCAATCCATGGTTGACTGACTCCTTTGCTAGGGGACTGTGGAGCCACTATAACAGTGGCCAATTTGTCTTTAAGGAGCTGTCTATTTGGAGATATAGTTTGTTAATATTTATCTTATTTAGTTCACATTAAATTATACGTCTAAGGCTGGGAGTGTAGCCCCAAAGTGTTTGCTTATCATGCAGTGGGACGTGGGTTTTGTCCCCAGCACTGTAAAAATAAAATGGGCATCTAAAAACTGACAAACCTTATTATAACTGACAGGCACGCATAATGCAAAAATTGAAGCATTTTGCAGACTCTCATGACTGATTTCTATTAGTCACTTTGGCTTTGAACAGGAACAGTGTTGCTTACCTAGCATAAAGATTTTACTATAAATCAAAGAAAATTATATTGCAGTTGATGTTTTTGTTTAGATAGTTTAAATGTTCATAGTCATAGGAAGGGTCTTTATTTTCACATTTCAAGTTGAAGCTACCAAGCATTTAGATACATGATACAATTAGTTTAATTGCTAAGGAAAAACTGAATATGAATGATGATGTACAAGAGTGTCCCCCATGAGCAAGGCAAGAAAAAACAATTCTTAGAATCCAAGGATTGCCAGAGAAGTAAAAACAGAGGGAATCAGTAACCCCTCTTCCAAAATACTGTAACCAAACCACAAGAATCCCCAAGAGGAAAAGAAATGCATTCAAAACATTATTAGAAAAGAGGTGTTCTCTCAGAAAAATGAAATATTTGGTAGTTTTGATAACTCTAAGTTATGTAGATCTGGAAGCCAACCAAAACTTTCTATACTGAGATCTCAGGACATTAATAAGGTTATAATTTCTGGGGGGGATGATTAATTATATATTTTAGTTGTAAATTTAAAAGATCTCAATCAAATAAACATTTATTTTTTGAGATAAGTCCCTTAGTTATATTGCTATTGATGGAAGTAGAAGGTTGCATTTTTTTTCACTTTCATTCATGAAACAGAATTTGTAGTGAATGACAAACTCAAACAGCACAGTGGGGAATGACCCCAGGATTTCTATGCAGTTATATAAAAAAAAGTTTTCACTTTAATGATGTCAGTAGTTTGTTCAGTAGTAACTCATAGCTCATTCTCCAGAGAAGCATGATGTATATTTTGGAAGTCATATGATTTGCATCACATATTTACTCCTGAATTATAAATTATGTAGAGAAGCCAGAATAATTCACATGTTGAAAATTAATAATTTTTATACTTAATATAATTTGCCAGATTCTTAGGTATTACTAGACTTTGCTGCTTCTGGCCCTACCAACCTGACAAAATTGATAAGAATTTATGCCCATTTTTTCTACATAATATTTACAGCTATCTACAGTCTGATCAAGATTGAGGACTTATTAACTCTACACCATTGCTTCATTAACTTTTCCATTCCTCTCTAAAATAGATTATTTGCCTTTGGAAAATATTTTAGTAAATGGAGACTAGACAAGCTACTCTCTGTTTGCTCCTTTCATTTAAAGATTTTAAAAAAATTTCTATGTAATACTTTTGAAACACAGTGACTTTTTAGACTTTGACTTCTTTGCAGATTTTTTTTGTCTGTTTATGTTTTGCTTTATTGATGTGTTCCTTTTCCAGATACCAGAAAATGATGAAATATTTTTTATTCTCCTGAAAAGTTTAGAAGGAGGAGCTGAGATTAACACCTCTAGGAATTCAGTTGAGATTATCATTAAGAAAAATGATGGTCCTGTGAGATTCATTCAGAGTGTTTATTTGGTACCCGAGGAAGACCATATACTTGTAATTCCAGTAGTTCGTGGAAAGGACAACAGTGGAAATCTGATTGGATCTGATGAATATGAAGTATCAATCAAATATACAGTTATTACTGGAAATTCAACAGCACATGCCCAGCAAAATTTAGATTTCATTGATCTTCAGCCAAATACAACGATTGTTTTTCCACCTTTCATTCATGAAGCACACCTGAAATTTCAAATTGTTGATGATACTATACCAGAGATTGCTGAATCATTTCACATTATGTTACTAAAGGATACCTTACAGGGAGATGCCGTGCTAATAGGTCCTTCTATTGTACAAGTCACCATTAAGCCAAATGACAAACCCTATGGCGTCCTCTCTTTCAATAGTATTTTGTTTGAAAGGCCAGTTATAATTGACGAAGATACAACATCAAGGTATGATTTGTTTTAAACCTGTTGCTATAATTATTTTAGTATATTGTTACATTTAATTTTTATGGTGTTGGACATATGCTAAACTGTTAAAGGTCTGAGTCATTTTCTCTACTAGGGCTTCACAGTTTTATTTATATTTGAATATGTTTAACTATGCAGATGAAGTCATGGTATGGTAGTTTCCTAGAACACATCCACATATCTACTCCTTCATAAGAAAAACAATGATATTTTTGTGAAGGATTCTGCTTTTACTAGTATCTGAAGGCCAACTTGACATTGGAAAAGCCTATCTAAGGGAAATAGAATGTGTGACATGACAATATCTATTCCTTTTGAACAATTCTAGATTTGAAGACATTACAGTGGTTAGAAATGGTGGCACCCATGGGAATGTTTCTGTGAACTGGGTGTTGACACGCAACAGCAGTGATTCCTCACCGGTGACAGCAGATATCAGACCAAGTTCTGGGGTTCTCCATTTTGCACAAGGGCAGATGATGGCCTCGATTCCTCTTACCATCGTTAATGATGATCTCCCAGAAGAGGCTGAAGCTTATCTACTTACAATTCTGCCTCATACTATACGAGGAGGTGCCGAAGTGAGCGAGCCAGCAGAGGTAGAGCTCCTGATGTGTTTTACTGCTGTCCAGATTTCTGATCTGCAGTAGAGCCAACAAATTTGACCATACAAATCAAATTTGTTCTTAGTTCAGAGTGACAGGAAGAATCCTAACTTTGGAAATAATAGTTGTTCAACATTGTCTCTTCTGCAATACATTTATTTATTTATTTATGCTAGTGATCAAACACAGGGCCTTGTGCATATTAAGAAAGTGCTTTACCATAAAGCTACATTTCTAGCCCTGATATTTTATTCTTAAAATTTTTCACAAGTTATAATGGAAAGTTTCCAAATGTTTTTTCCTGTTTTATTATCTATTGGTGCATTGTAATCATACATCTTTGTTAGGTACAAGCTGGTAAAGGCATACATGCACACATTTCTTATTTAATCCTTCTCCAATTCCTGCTCCACTCCTTTCCCCTCCCTCCTTCTCAAGTTCAGTTTAGTGGTTGACTTTGATATGTTTGTGAAAGTACATCATGTGCATTAGGGTCCAAATGTGTTTTTTGTTTAGTCTTTTGCTTTCTTACATTTCAGACATGATACATAAATATTAAAATTCAGAAGAGCCTTGAGTGCATACAGGTTGATAGTCTCAGATGTCAACATTCTACACTTTCATGTTTTATTTCTTTGTCTGCAGCTTTTGTTCTACATTCAGGATAGTGATGATGTATATGGCCTAATAACATTTTTTCCTATGGAAAACCAGAAGATCGAAAGCAGTCCAGGGGAACGCTATTTATCCTTGAGTTTTACAAGAGTAGGAGGAACGAAAGGAGATGTGAGGATGCTTTATTCTGCACTATACATTCCGGCCGGAGTCATGGAACCCATGCGAGCAAAAGATGGCATTTTGAATATATCCAGGAGAAACAGCCTAATTTTTCCAGAACATCAGACCCAAGTTACAACAAAATTACCAATAAGAAATGATGCATTCCTTCAAAATGGGGCCCACTTCCTAGTACAGGTACTTTAATGATTGAAATAATCAATTTGGTTAAACTGCAAGTGTACTTACCTATGTGAGAGAGCTAGCTAACAGTTATCTTGCTCTCATTTATGTTTTAGATTATTTTTGTTATTTTAAAGTTTAAGGGAGTCCAAAGAAAGTCTTTGCCTGCTTCTAAGATATATAAAGTTGAATAAGATATCTTATTAATTAACATACTAATGAAAATTAGTATCCTAATCAGGTGATATTAAAACTACATCAGATATAAAATGCAAATTAGACTCTAGTGGATGACATAATGGAATAATTTAACAGACTGTTACAAGGGAGGACAGGAGATACAGATTTCTGATTCTTTTGAGTTGATTTGGGACAATGTAACATAAGAATGGGGTTTGTGGAATAAATATATTTTCACAGTAGATATTACAAGGGAGGCATTTCAGAAAAAAATCAATATGAAATATTTTTAATTAATACACCCCACAATCTATTTCTTTATTGATTATCTGGAAATGGAATCTCTATACTTTTATTCATTTAATAAATAGCATCCTGAAATAACCTTTCATCTTTTCTCTCTTATCCCTCAATATTGTTAACCTAAACAATATTTTTATTGTCAAGGTTTACCATAGCTGCACTCATTTATGATAATGTTGTTATGTTTTCCATGCACCTGAAAAGTGTTGGTATTGAAAATTAGCAGTAAAAGCCACTTACCAAATTTTGATTTTTTAAATAAATTTAATGCAGAATCAGGTAATATGAATGGACCAAAAAAGTTAAAATCTTATATCACCATATCAAATGAAATGTATTTCATTAATTTTTTGAATATTGCCATATTTAAATTTGTTTCATATTTTTTGCCTCGAGTTTTATGATATATTATTGCTTTTCCTGGAGTTTCTAACTGTTCCTTTTCTGTATCTTTTTTTTTTTTAATGTATGTGGTACTGGAGATTGAGCCCAGGGCCAATATGCCTCTGAGCTACACCCAATCATTTTTATTTTTTACTTGGAAACAGGGTCTTGCTCTCTTCTGAGGGTCTTACTAAGTTGTTGAGGCTGTCCTTGAACTTACACTCCTCCTGTCTCAGCTACCCAATACTGGTGTTACAGGTGTGGGTCACCACACCTGGCTTAACTGTCCCCTTTCTATATACCATCCTCAGTGTGTCATTGAGCCTCCTAGGCTCCTACCATCCGTGTAGAATGTTGAGGTTGCCTATACTAACTGCTTGTTGTGCTTCTGTCACCTGCTGCCTCAGGCGGTTTTTTCTGAATACCTGAGTTTTCTTGATTTCCTGCTTTTCTTTTTTGAATTATATTTTAGTTTTGTTGCAGCACATCTTTCCTCAAGTACACGTGCAGAAAGAGTACATGCAAGGTAAACTTCCTGCATTTTGAGCAGCTGAAAATAATGTGAAATTTTTTACATTGATCTTGGTAGACATTTCTAGATTAAAATAATTTCTTCATCAGCACTTGGAAGGTATTGCTTTTAGCTTCCAGAGTTGCTGAAGAGGAATTCAAAGGTAAGAAAATGATGTACTTTTTAGGTCACTCACTGTTTATCTCTGAAAGCATATCATCACTTCTCCTCCCGGTCCTGCATTCCACCTGGCTCAGTGCTCAGGGAAGCGGATGCTTTCTTTCTGAGCACCCTTGTCTTTCTTTAGCTGAACCTCTGCTCATATTTGTGCTCTGTACATTTCATGAGGACTCTTGGCCAAGAAGCCTCACAGGGGGCCTGGTATGGGAATGTATAATTTGTTGGTACAGTGGACACTTCACTTTGCCTACCCAGAGGGACGCCTTGCCATCTCCCTGATGTTGTTTCCAATGATGGGAGATCTTGATTTTATTATTTTGCTGTACCTCCTCCACATGGGGTAATTTGCCTGCCTTTTATAAAAACAGGTCATAACTTACTGGGGTTTTTTAAAGCTAATTCTGCCAATTCCAGTTGTTGACATTTAGGGATGTAACTTGTTGAGAGGAGTTTCAGAGTTGAATGTTTACTGTTTTTGTCTCTGATATCTCTGTGTTTAGTTCTCCCTTCTGAGGGAATCTCATCTCACATAGGACACACATAGGTTACAGCTCCTATGAAATCAAGTTGTTAAAATAAATTAAATGAAGCAAATATCTTACATGGTTTGCTTCTGTTTTCAGGAAGTCTTGGGCGTCCTGGAAATTCTGGGGCAGGTGCACTTTTGTGATATGAGTGAGGATCAATGATGCAGAAGTGTTTTGAAGTTTTAGAATTTCTTCTTCTTCTTCTTCTTCTTCTTCTTCTTCTTCTTCTTCTTCTTCTTCTTCTTCTTCTTCTTCTTTTTGGTTTCCATTCTAGTGTTCCTGTTTCCTTATTCATGATGTCCTCATAACCAGTTTTTACTGTGGATAGAGAACTCTACATCTATGCGAGTCTCAGTAACCTCAATATTAAACTTTTGATCTTTTGAAAATACCCAATAGTTCTTTCAAAGTAATTGTTAAGAATTCCTATGTAAACTAATCTTTATTAAGATCCTTCTGAGGGTCAAATATTATCTTAGCTACTTCACTTTGGTATTCATATAAACATGACAGAATTTATTTATTTAAATTTCTTTGTGGTACTGGGGATTGAACCTAGGGGCATTCTACCTCTGAACTACACCCCTAGCCCTTTTATTTTTTATTTTGAAATGGGGTCTTGCTAGGTTATTGAGAGTCTTGCTATGTTGCTGAGGCTGGCCTTGAACCTGTGATCCTCCAGTCTCAGCCTCTCAAGTACTGGGATCACAGGTATGTGCCACCACACCCAGATGACAGCATTTATTTTTAATGATACTTTTAATCTTTTAAAAATATCCAATAGCTTTTTCAAAGCAACTGCTAATAATTCTATGTCAACTAATCTTCATTAAAAACCTTCTGAGGGTCAAATATTGCCTTCGCTATTCCACTTCAGTATTCTATATAAACATGACAAAATTTATTTTTGATAACACTTTAAAACCAAGAAAAAAATTTGAAGGATGCGATATCTGGGTTTTGGTGACCTTGTGTTAGAAAGTTGCTTGCAGCACTAATTCCAGACTCAGTTCTTTACTTCTCTATTCGGTAAAAGAACAAAAGCCTTACTTACAGTTCAGTTAATGCAACATTTGTTTAGGGGAGAAAAGGCGTGATTAGTCACTGACATAGTTCCTTAAGGTTAAGCAGCTGTAGACTCTGGAGGACTGCTGGGGAGAAGTTTGTGTCCTTCACATAGTACAGAAGGGGTATGCTACTCCAGAGTAGGAAGCATCAGACTGCAGAGAAAGCTGAATGAAACTGAAGAAAAGAGAATTTGAGACATGCGCTCCTCATTCTCTAGTTATCCTGTCAGCTAAATACATTAGTCTGAGATACAACTTTTGGCAGGCCTGGGGATACCAATGTGCTGTCCCAGTAACGAACTATCTGAAAGCAAAGAACTTTTCTTTATGAATGAATGGAACAGTCTGATTTAGCAGATGCTTAAGGAATCCAGACAGAAAAGGCTTACAGACTAGGAAATAGGCCATGCTGATGTAAAACTATTATTTCCCTTTGGATCAGTTCATTTCATAATAGTCTGTATTATTTTTTTGTATTTCTCAAAAATACCTCTAGAATTAATTCTATAGTTTTTTAAATAATTGGAACTAAAATACCACTTGTTTTCTTCCTTTCTTTTTAGAAAGGTTTTAGTAAGAATATATTGAGTATTTGCTTTGATATTTTAGACAGCACTAACATTTTAGTCTTTTGTGACTATATGGGAAAGAGACAGATGTTTACACACATATAACCAGTATTTTAAGAACATCCTTACCTCCAAGCAATGCACACCCTTATTTTTATATTTCATTAAAACATCTGCATTTTATATATTTATTCTTTGTTTTATTTTGTAGGATAAATACAGAAACATGTATGTATACATATATATTCCTTTTCTCTAGAAAGAATCTCAGTAATA
>PVLC010046437.1:0-11431 GCA_004027655.1 Graphiurus murinus | reverse complement strand
AGCTTACAGCATAGCAGTGAGAAGCAGAGAGACTAGAGGCCTGAAGCAAAAGAGAGAGCAGGGGGAGGAGGAACCATATAATCTCCAAGGCCATAGCCCTAGGGACCCCTCCTCAGCCAAGCTCCTCTTCAGCATGGCTGCTGACTCCCCATGAGGTTTCAGGGAACAACATAAATCCAAACCATTACAACATTTGTTTTGCAAAATAGGTCACTTCTACTTAAATCTAAGTAAAGATGCACCAGCCCAAGTTCTGCCCTGAAGTAGTAGAGCAGGAAGTGATAGTGCAGAGTATAATCTCAGTACTTGGGAGTCAGAGACAGAAGAATCACAAGTTCTAGGCCAGCCTCAGCAAAGATCCTCTGCAACTTAGTGAGAACTTGTTTCAAAATAAAAAATAAAGCCGGGCGTGGTGATGCACGCTTGTAATCCCAGCATTTGGGAGGCTGAGACAGGAGGATCCGGGTTCACGGCCAGCTTCAGCTACCTAATGAGGCATTCCACAACTTAGACCCTGTTTCAAAATAAAGACTAAAAATAGGTCTGAGAGTTTAGCTCCGAGGTAGAATGCCCCTGAGTTCAATCCTCAATACTGCAAAATAAATAAATAAATAAATAAATAAATAAATAAATAAATAAATAAAATAAAATAGGCTGGGGATGTAGCTCAGAGATAGAATGCCCCTAAGTTCCATCACCAGTAACATACACACACACACACACACACACACAAACACACGCACGCACACAACACACACACACACACACACACACACACAAGTTGGCACAGCCATAACTGTGGGTTCATAAAACTAACTTTGGAGTCAAAATCAATGTCACCAAATTTACCTCCTGTAAGATGTGCTTCTTTATAATTTTATTATATTGTCAGCTCTTTCATTAATATAATAACAGGAAGTTAATGTCTTAAGATTCAAAAATCATCATAAGCTGCCCAGCTCCACTTTATTGGTTATTATATTATCAAAATCTTTTCATATATGTACAGAAGTCTCCTTCCTAGGAATAGCTTCTATTGTTAGTTTATACATATGCAAAAGGGAGGAAAACCTATAAAATTCAACTTTAATGGCATTCAAGATTTGAAAGGATGTTTTGGAAATCTGGAGGCAATTTTGTATTCTGGATAGTTCCCATGGTGAAGAGCACTCAGCATCTTTTTTTTTTTTTTTTTTTCCAGGCAACATCAACCCTTTTGAGTTTTTTTCATATTTTTTTTTAAATATAGGCTCCTCTTTACAAATTGGTAAAGAAAATATTAAAATAGAATGAATATGAATAGCAGCTGTAGAATACATTCTGCCAAGAATAAATTCTGTGTTTGAATATGTTCTAAAATGTATTGGAACTGTTTTATAGTGAAACAAAACAAAACTTTGTAAAATTTTATTACTTAGTGAAAACTCCACTTGAGCTATTGTTGAAACTATGGGTTTTGTGTGTGTGTATACATATATGTATATGTGTAAGTAAACTGAAGCAATAAATTGAATCTCATAAAAATTTTCTTGTGAGTAAATATCTTCATATAACAGCAGCCCATTAATTGCTTGTTGAATAGAAGTGATATTTATGAAACACATTAATATTGAAAATTTTTTTGCATATTAGATATATGAAAAAAGAGCTCTATTCCTCAAACATTTTATCTTAAATATATCTAGACAAAGTTAAAAGCTAAAAGAATGAACACGTATTATCTACCTAGATTCAGCATTATTGTCAATATAATGTTCTTTTTTTTACCTGTCCTGTGTGTATATTTGTATGTTTATGTGTAAATAGCCTAGCTAGATGTTTGTGAGTTTGTGGTGAGGAGTCCTTTCTTGCCTCCTGTTCACATTGGTGTGTAGTTACAGCATACAATCAGCCTCCAAGAGAATATAGTAGAGGGAAGCTTCAAAAGCTATGGTTTTTCAATACATTATCCTAAGCACACACCCCCAAAGAGTTAAAATGATGAGTCACAACCCATTATAAGTGCTACTGTGTTACTGTATGCTCTGTCATTAGAGTAGCAAATTTAGCATCATCAAACATTTAAAAAGCACAAATTAGCCAGGCATGGTGGCATATACTTGTAATCCCAGTACTTGGAAGGCTGAGATAGAAGGAAGGCAGGTTCCCGTCCAGCCTCAGCAAATTAGCAAGACCCTCAGCAATTTAGAGAGATCCTGTTTCAAAGCAAACAAGCAGGGCATGGTGGCGCAGGCTTGTAATCCCAGCATTCGGGAGGCTGAGACCAGAGGATCTGGGTTCGCGGCCAGCCTCAGCTACCTAGTGAGGCACTCCGCAACTTAGTGAGACTCGGTTTCAAAATAAAGAATAAAAAATAGGGCTGAGGGTATAGCTCGGGGATAGAATGCCCCTGAGTTCAATCCCCAGTACCGCAAAAAAACCCACAAAAAAACAAAAAACAAACAAACAAACAAAATGTGTATTATATATATATATAATGTATATATATACATATATGTGTGTATATATGTGTATATATATATACATATTATATATACATATATATATATATGAGCTGGGGACGTAGCTTGGAGGTAGAATGTTCCTTGGTTCAATCCCAAGTACCAAAAAAAAAAAAAATACAAATTATAAAGGGATTTCTAGAGGTTAAATAATTATTTAAGGTATAGTTATGTTTTATTTTACTTAATTTACTAATAATATTAGATTTTAGTAAGAACATTGTAAATAAAAATACTTTGTTTTAAAAAAGCTAGTATAATTCTAAATTAACTAATTAATTGACTAACCTAGAAAGAAAGCTACATTTTTTCTAGACTAGACTTCAAGTTCTATATCTAATGGATAGTAGAGCTGAAATGGGTATTTCACAAAGATAATGAAACTCATGGCAGGAAGCTTTCATCAATACACTTAATAAATCATGATTTTTTTTAACATTCACCAAAGACTCAACTTTCTGTTTAAGTTCAGATAAGATTTTTCCATCTTCTTTGATGTTAATCACTTTCTTTAGCAAACTAAATGGGAAATGTTGGATTTTAATAATTTTGGCAATTTGGTTAAAAAGAAATTCCTCAAGTTCTTTATTTGCAAGATAACAGATTAGTAATAGTTTCAAAGTTTTAAAAAATTAGCCAAATATGAAGATCTTTCTACAAAATTAAAATATTCATCATATGGCAACAAAAATTGGAGGTAATAGTAACATTTTCAAACATACATTTGAATATTTTCTTTTATTTTATGAGATCATTTTGAAAATACAGCTTTTTCTCAATTATCTTAAAAATTATGTGTATGTAAGAATATATATTTAATATTTATAAATAGCCTACTGGTTATTCTACATATTATCATAGCAAAGATATGCAAAGATAGAACAAATGTATTTTTGTTAAATACTTTATGTAGCTCATCTTTAAGTTAAATGATTTTTAAAGTACTTATTGTATAATCTTCAAACTCCCATTTGGTACAAATGATTTCCATTATTGCTATCAATTGCTTTACACAGTTTTTAAAGATTCTACCTCTTAAAATCATATATTTCATTCATCTATTACTGTAAAGTATACTGAAATAATTGAAACTAATTCAGTGAGTTAGAGGGCCACAGTTAGGCCTTTTGTGTAGTATAACTGTTCTTTTTCCTCTGTGTTACTGGAGATTGAACCCAGGGGCACTATAACATTAAGTTACAAACCCATCCCATTTTCCTTTTGAAACAGGGTCTCTCTAAATTACTGCACCCTGGCCTTAAAGGTGTGATCCTCTTGTCTCCGCCTCCCGAGAACTGGTATTAGAGATGTGTGCCACTGTGCCTGGCAGTATAACTATTCTTTTCTTCTCTCAAGATACACTGATTGTCTTCATTACATTCCTACCAACATTATTTTATGTATTAAGTGATAGAAAACTAGGAGTTTTTCTGTATATTCCTTTTTTTAAAGAAAAGTACTAAATATGGACAACTTAATATTTATTTCCAGCTCCTGAATATATGATCTTGCATATAATCTGGCATATGTCCATCCCTTTTCTTTTTATTTTTTTAGTGGCTTCATAAGACTCAGGCAATCTTGAGTAGCTGGAGGTAGAATATACCTTGAACAACATGTGGGTCAGGAAGACTCACTATACATCAGGGCTTAGGAAGGTATCTTTCTGGGAGATCAGCCCAGGAAAAAAAGCAGATCCATTCTGTGGGCGAGAAAGAACAAGGATTGTCAGTCACAGGAATGGCAATTCATGCCCCAAGAGAGTATTGTTCCATGGGGCTCATGGATTGGGAATCAAGGTGATAGCAATAAGATAACACATGCTGAAACCAAGAGTCAGGTATGTGCATTGTAATAGTTTGATTTTGGAGTGTTCCCATAGCCCTCATGCAGACAAGGTTGCAATGAGGGCAGCAGGGCTCGGTTGCTAAGGAGGGGCTCTTGGGGGTTGTGGCCTTGGGGGTTATATACGTATCTTTCCTCCCCTTGCTCTATCTTGCTTCTGGCATCCATGATGTGAGAGCAGAGTCGGTCTGTCAGTCTCTCTCTCTCTCTCGCTCTCGCTCTCTCTCTCTTTCCTTTCAGCTGCTATGCCCTGAGATCCTTAGACCCTGACCTCATATGAACTGAACCCGGAATCTCCAAGAAACTGTAAGAAAATAAATCTTCCTTCCTCTAAGTTGTGTGGTCAGTTGTCTTGGATCACAGCAGTGAGAATGTTGACCAAGACACACATGAAGCTTACCTACAAATCCTTCATCAGCCAGTAGCTCAAGATGCAGAGGTCGGATGGGAGCTGAGTGGGAGGGAATGAAGGAGCAGAGTATCCATCATGGACTTTTGCATTCCTAGCATGAGTGGGACTATTCTAAGAGCCATTGCAAGTTACAATGTTACAATAGAGGCCAGTGCTATCTACTCCTTTCTTCAGTCAAGATTGGCTGTGAACTTGATTATGCCTGCAGTACATGAGAAAAAGAGCCAAGAAAGAGATTAATTACAAGATAGGAGATAATTGCACTAACACTTTGTTAGATTGTAAAGTACAATGGTGAGAACTACTAACTCATTCAAATTTCATATTTCAGTGTAGCTGTCAAGTCAGTTTACATGCTTATCTTTATCTTCTAGATTTCACTTCCTAAATGCAGTCCCATGGCTACTGAAGAAAAATGATTTCAGCTTCTGGCCTGGATTTGGCACCAAATCCCACCATGTGCTATTTGCATGAACTCGGGAAATTCAGTAGCCAACATGAGCTTCAGTTTCCTTAAATGGAAGATGAAGATAATAATCTCTCCCTTAAAACTGTTTCTACAAATAAATAGCTTCATTTAAAATTCTTAACACAAAACATTTAATACCTGGTCCCTATTATTCTCATTTTCAAGGTCTCAATATTTGATGAATAAAAGAAAAAGTATATCTAATTTCAAATGTTTATATATTTAAAACTAATGAAGTAAGTTTGTGCTGAATCTACTTATACAGTTCTGGAGACTGAGTATTCAGGGAAGGTAGCATAGATTAGAAACTTTTCACTATTCCTCCTGATAAGTGCAACTGAAAACTCTGGGCATTATACATAAACAAACATAAGATTTTTCGAGGTAGAGAGAAAGGGGCTGATTGGCTAGGAACCTTGGGATACAAGGACCAACATATTGATATGTTCTCTGGGTTTTGTTTTTGCCTCATCTATTCCTGAAAATATTGGAGAAACAGCTACCATGTATAGGGACAAAAAAAAAGAAAGCCAACAAGACACAATTATTTTAGACAATAACTGTGCTGCACCTGCCTAATACTATAAGAAAAAAAAGAATTGTGGTTATACCTGACCCATCCTGCAAAGGCGATATGGGGACTCTGACTATAATGAGGTCGCCAACCTCTATGCCAGGGTTGTCAGAAAAGGCCAAGTGGGCATCTGGGGCCTTCATTCATGCCAGGTGTAATCAAAGTTCCCCCACCTTTGCAGTGTTAGTAGAGTCCAATAGGAACCTGGACTTTGACCTCCAACTGCGTAACAGTCCCCATCCCTTAGCTGATACTGTGATGTCAAAGTAGAATTCAAGTCAAAAAGCTTTAAATTGTGTGAAAGAAAGACAGATTTTCACTTCTAAAAGCCATATGTTTCCACATAAATATAACTGCTAGGTATATTGTACTTCAAATTACATAGCATCCACAGCATCCACCTTTAAAAAGAAGAGGATTAGCTAGGTGTGGTGGCACACACCTGTAATTCCAGTACTTGGGAGGCTGTGACAGGCGGATTGCAGGTTCTAGGTCAGCCTCAGCAACTTAATGAGACCCTGTTTCAAAATAAATAAATAAATAGATGATGGAAAGGAAAATAAATACAAATTATATGGGATTTTACACATATCACTCCTAACATAAGAACACAATATGTAAAGATACAGAAGACACAACATAATTAATTAGCATATCTTATGGATATATATCAAATTTTACACCATGATACACTAAAATTAGTCAAACTAACAAAAAAATCTGCAAAAATTAAACAATTATATACTAGGTTAACAAATGTGTATCATTAATTTTCATAAAGAAGTATTATAAACAGTATTCTCAAGTCAACATGAAATAAAGCTATAAATTAGTAACAGAACTGAAAAAAAAGTAGTTTTTTATTATTTTTTTGATTACTGGGGATTGAGCTCAGGGCCTTGTGCATGCTAGGTGAGCACTCTACCCCTAAGCTATATCCCCAGCCTACCATTCCTGAAAACTTAAATATCTTCTATGAAACCACTTGTAGATAAAAGGGGAAATAGAAACTAATGTTTTAGAATTACTTTTTAAATAATGAAAACATTAACACCATATCGCACACTTCATGGGAAATATTGAAAATATAGCTTTAAGAACATATCAAGAAAAATGAAAGGTTAAAATAAATGCATTAAATCTCTAGTTACACAACAACTAGAAAATCAAGAATAAAATAAACTGAAATAAAGCAAAATGAAAGAAGTAATAAAAATAAAAACAAATTGATGAGGTGAAGCCTAGGAAACTGAGAGCTCTAACTAATAAATAAAAATACTGGTTCTTTGAAAACAACAAAATATTTAAACTTCTAGCTAATGTAAAAACAATAATGGAGAAAACAAAGTACAAGATGACATAAGGGTAACAATACTGAAGCAGAAGAAATATTTTTTAAGATATTGGAAAAGTCTACTTTGGTAAACTCCATGCAAAGAGGCTTAAAAATCTATTTGACATTAATAAATTAATAGAAAAATGACTTTTACCAAATTCGGTCCAATTATAGATAGCTTAAACACACCAATTTCTGTAGAAGAAAAAGCTAAAGTTATTAAGGAAATTCTCTATAATTAAGCACCAGGCCCTGTTAGTTTCCCAGAGGAAATCTAGCAAATCTCTAAAGAACAGATAATCACAATACTACATAATGTGTTTTGAGTGGAGTAAATGAAGAAAAATGCCCAGACCTTTTCCAAAGCAAATGCAACAATGGTACTTAAAGCACAGGAAGAATGCACAAACAAGAGAGTTGCAAACCAATAAATAAGATCTTAGTGATGATATACTATGTAAATACAATAGAGTAGTATTTATTTCAGGAATGCAAAATTGATTCTCTCTCATATATATCTATATCTATCTATCTATTTATCTATCTATCTACCTACCTACCTACCTACCTATATGTATACATATGTACACATATAAATACAAACATATGTACACATATAAATTTTATTTTATATAAATCCATTATTTATTTATACACACAGATGCATACATATACATCAGGAATAAGGCAAATTTTTCTACTCCTCTCTCTAGTATTTAACACTATACTAAAGATTTTGTCCAAGAGAGTTAAATGAAGTAAATTGATTTAATTCATATAATTAGAAAAGAAATAAAAAAATTCTCTATTAGCACAAGATACAAAGTACACCTATGAAACTTGAATCAATAATATTGTCAAAATAAAAAATGATCAAGGTGGTGAGATATGCAAATGATATATAAAAATCAATAACCTTCATAGATATAAATAACAAGCTAGAAGATAAAATGGTAGAGAAAACTATTTTCTATTGCTAAAGAAAATACAAGACATAGAAATAAATTTAACAGGAAATGAACAAAACCTATTTAAAGAAAAGTTTGAAATATTCCTAAAACACACAAATGTAGGTTTGTACAAAGGAAACATATCCACTTGTTTTTCCATAGGACAAGCCAACATAAAGATGTCAGTTCTCCTGCAAGTAATTTGTAACTTTATACAATTCAATAAAGTGCCAATAAGCTAGTCTAATGCAACCAGAAAACTTGATACTAAATTTCATTTAGAAGAACACTTGTGCAAAAATAGCTAGAATGAAAATGAAAAGGGGGAATTATAAGAGATTAGTCTCATAAGAAATTAAGACAAATGAAATAACCTCTGTAACAAAAGCAGTATAGTATTTACCCATAAGCAGATAGATCAATGAGCAGAAATCTCAGAAATAGACCTAGGTCCATATGTAAATAATGTATATGATAACAAATCACTAAAGCAAAGAAAGACTTTTTGATAAATGATGTTGAGATAACTGGCTATCCATTTTGAAAGAAAGGACGATGAAGATCCATGTCTCATAACATATATAAAGGAAAAAGCACTCCAAATGACTCAGTGACCTAAATAAATTTTAAAACAACATTCAAGTAGTAAAAAGAAGCATATATATGTTTTTCAGTAACATGGGTGGAGATAAGGCTTCTAGATATGAGTCCAAATCCAGATGAAATGCTTTTCTGTGTGTTATTCGGGGTTGAACCCAGAAACTCTACCACTGAGCTGTACCCCAAGTCATTTTATTTTCTTATTTTGAAATAGTCTTGATAAATTACCATGCCCTGGCCTCAAATGCACAATCCTCCTGCCTTAGGCTTCCATGTACTGGTATTATAGGCATGTGCCATGCCCAACCAGGTATAATACTTTAAAATTTGCAAATTATTCTATTTTATTTTTATAAAAAAGCAATACTTTCACATGGAAAAATAAAAGAATCAGAAAAAAAGCACATCTAAGGGCAAATGGCAAATGAGAAAAATCTACAACTTAACTCAGTTGAAGAGCTAGTATCCCTAATACAGGAAGACAGATAGATGTCTTTATCATGACTGTTTTAACTAGAAGTCTTAGAGTAATTCAGTTCACTTCTGAAACTTCCTTGTCAAAATTATGTCTTTTTTGTAGAATTGGCCATGTGGTAGTTTCAAATGAAACATACACTTTCATCATTTGAATTACATTTGAATGTAGCTATATATTCAGAATACTGAGCCTCAGGCAAAACTATCTTTAGCAAATTGAACTGAGAATCATTTGTTTTAAAAAGTCATATTCACAACTTGATTTTATGCTAATTGGCCAGGTGATTCAGGCTTAAAAAAATTTATTTGCTTTATCCTCAAATCAATTTATTGCTTTGTCTCTGTAGTTCTTTTATGTATTCTGGGTTGGTCTATGGGTAAATGCACCACAGTCTCTTTGAATAAATGGATGTTAATGAATACAATATTGAGCTTTTCTTGTCTAAATTACCTTTAACAAGACATTTTAGAGTTAATTTAATGAAGTGCACTAGGAAGTTAAGTAAGTGGCTTAGTTCATTAAATGAGGCAAGTTGGAAGAAAACAAACATAATAAATCCTGTAAAGTATACAGGTAGTCTTATCATTTGCAAAATATTTTGAAATCTTTCATGTGAAAATGTAAACTGCTCTCATTAATCACTTTCTTCTATTTCTTATCTCCCTAAATATTATATTAGTAAATTTATTTTATCTATTGTTATTTTGACCCACATTAATTTTGCTAATTTCTTTAAGGCATATGTAAATAGTATATTATGAGACTGAATGGAACCACCATATAACCCAGCTATACCACTCCTTGGTATCTCTAGGAAATAAAGGCAGAATATTATAGTGATACTTGCACATGCATGTTTATAGCAGCACAATTCACAATAGCCAAATAATGGAAAAACCTGAGTATCTGTCAACAGACGAATGGATAACACAAATGTGATATGTATACACAATGGAATTTTACTCAGCCGTAAAGAACAACACAATATGTCATTTGCAGGAAAATGAATGGAACTGGAGAATATTATGCTAAGTGAGATCAGCCAGTCTCAGAAAGTCAAAGGTCAAATATTTTTTCTGATATGTAGAAGCTGGAGAGAAACTAGGAGACAAAATGGACTTTAGATAAATGAAGAGAGATACCAGTGGAATAGTAGAAGATTGAGGAAGAAAGCCAGGGAGGGAGGAGATGAGGGTTGAGGAAGGGAATACTTTAATATTATGTCCATATGCAAAGCATACAGATCTCACTAACATGTACAGGGAGGGCTGAGGAGCGAGGTGGGGGATCTGAAGGGAAACACAGCAAGTCCTGTGTGCATGTAAGTCTATCACTTTGGACCTCACTATAATGTATAATTACAATGTACCAATAAAAGTATTAAATAATAGTAAATGGTTTTGCTATGATAAGTTATTAATGGGTATGTTAAAAAAGTATCTTAAAGTAGAAAAAATATCCCATTACTTACCTATAGAAATACATGTGCTTATTTTTAAAATGTGAATTACAGATAAGAAAATACAGGGTAATCTTTCCAATTTCTAAGAAATGCCTTGCCCACTAAATATGTGGGCATATTGAAAGCTTACTAATGCTCTCCCATCATTAGCTCTTTGGGTTGTTATAAAATTTTGAAACACAGAAGGTATTTTCCTCTCTGTTCTAAAGATTGAAAAACAAAGGATCTGAAGAGAGGTTAGATCACATAAAATAAGATCATTTTGCTGGTACTGCTGGGAAATTTTTCCTTTAAAAGTTTTTTTCATTAAGTGGTCTGGGAGTAAAATTTTGTTATTTGCATAAAATAAACATCCAACATTGGCCTCTTTAAGTTGGATATTCCACTATCACTTTGTAGAATCTACAAATACTTTAGGGAAGAGTTTTTCATATTCTTAAAACTCTATACATGGGCTGTTCTCACAGAACATTAACTGCAGTACATACACACTTTCACCAAATATCACACACTCTTTGGGACACAACAGATGAAGAAATAATGATGTAGCTGGTTGTGGTGACACACATCTATAATTTCAGTACTTGGGAGGCTGAGACAGGTTCAAGGCCAGTCTCAGCAATGTAGTGAGGCCCTCAGCAGTTTAGCAAGACTGTTTCAAAACAAAAAGTTTTAAAAAGGGGGAGCTGGTGGATGTAGCTTCAAGGCTTGGAGGTAGAATGCCCTTGGGTTCAACCTCCAGTATCAACAACAACAAAGAAAAAAAGGAAGGAAGGAAGGAAGAGAGGGAGGGAGGGAGGGAGG
>PVLC010046436.1:0-11429 GCA_004027655.1 Graphiurus murinus | reverse complement strand
AAAAAAAAAAAAAAAAAAAAGAAAAGAAAATAATGAAGCCAGTAAGATTGTGGTTAAACAACTGGCATATAAAATGCAAATACCACCTGTCAGGCAGCATTGAGGCCTTATTGTAAGAAGGGAACATTGTCAGATTTCATTCGCATATGTACTGATATAGGCCCCTCTTATAATCAAGGGATTGCTATAGCTGCGGCTTTACAGGGAAAATCTGTTAAAGAGGTCCTATACCAACAGTCTCAAAAACAAAAAGGAAAATTTGCAGGACAGCCAGGTGTATGCTATGGATGTGGTAAGCCAGGACATGTGATTTGTCAGTGTCCTGAAAGGCTTTAAAGGAAAGCAAATGGTGCTAACATAAAGGCACCAAATTTATGTCCAAGATGTAAAAGAGGAAAGCATTGGGCTAAAGAGTGCAGATCTAAAAGAGATGATCAGGGAAATCCTCTCCCGCAGGGAAACAGGGGGAGGGGCCAGCCTCATGCCCCAGAGTAACCTCGTCATGGGGCAATACAGACCTTTGTTCCTCAGATGGAAAAGTCCAAAAACAATCCGTTTGTAGTCTCTACCAAGCAACTCCAGTTATCGCAGGATTGGACCTCAGTTCCTCCACCAGCACAATATCAACTCCTGAAATGAGCATGCAAATCCTACCCACAGAAATTTTTGGTCCTTTACCTAAGGGGACTGTTGGTCTTTTCTTAGAAAGAAGTAGTACTACTATGAAAGGACTTTTGGTAGCTCCGGGAGTTACTGATACTGATTATAAAGGTGAAATTAAAATCATGGCTCATTCTCCTGCTAATATTTCTGTGATAAATAAGGGACAGTGACTAGCTCAATTAATTCTTTTGCCTCAAGTCACTACAAATAATAAAAGTGTAACAGTTAAAAGAGGGGATAAAGGTTTTGGGTCCTCTGATGCTTATTGGATACAGGCTATTAGCAGCCAACGTCCGGAGCTAACTTTAAAAATTAATGGAAAAGCCTTTAAAGGGTTACTTGATACTGGAGCTGACGTGTCTGTTATTACCATGAGTCAGTGGCCTTCAGCTTGGCTTAAACAACCCTCTATAACCCAGTTAAAGGGAATTGGTCAATCTCAAAACCCTGATCAAAGTAGTGACTTATTATTTTGGCAAGACACTGATGGGCATGAGGGGTATTCTCAACCTTATATAGTACCAAATTTACCAGTTAATTTGTGGGACCGAGATATTATGAAAAAGATGGATGTTTATCTTTACAGCCCCAGTCAAGCTGCTTCACAGCAGCTTTTTGATCAAGGACTTGTTCCTAGCCAAGGTCTGGGGGGAAAAGGACAGGAAATGATTACTCCAATTGAAGTAAAGAGACCTTCTTCCAGAACTGACTTAGGATATTTTTAGCATCGGCCATTGCCCTGCCTGCTCCCCATGCAGATCCTATCACATGGAAACATGATAAACCTGTTTGGGTGGACCAGTGGCTGTTAACTCAGGAAAAAAATTATAGCAGCTCAAGTGTTAGTGCAAGAACAGCTTGATGCTGGACATATAGAGCCTTCTAATTCTCCATGGAATTTTCCTATTTTTGTGATTAAGAAAAAATCAGGCAAATGGCATTTGCTGCAGGATTTACGTAAAGTCAATGAAACTATGGAAATAATGGGCACTTTTTTGGCAAAATGGACCTTTACTTTGGTTACATTTACCTGTGTCTCCTTTAAGAGTTTTTAACCCTTATTATGAAGCTGTGGCCACTCTAGTACAAATGATTAGAGTCTCAAAAATATTTTGGCTTAGAACCTTCTAAAATTGTAGTTCCTTTTACTAAACAATAGATTCAATGGCTTTTTCAAAATTCAGATTCTTGGGCAATTGCTTTTGCTAATTTTATGGGAACCATTGAAATACATTATCCTAAGGACAAACTTTTACAATTTGCAAATTGTGTATCATTAGTGTTTCCTTCCATTGTTAAAAATCAACCATTACCAAATACTTGTACTGTTTTTACAGACGGCTCTTCAAACGGTCGAACAGTTTATGTTTTAAAGGGCCAGTCACATTTTGTTTTGTTTTGTTTTGTTTTGTTTGCAGTACTGGGGGTTGAACTCAGGGGCATTCTACCTCTGAGCTATACCCCCAGCCCTATTTTTTATTCTTTATTTTTTGAAACCGAGTCTCACTAAGTTGCGAAGTGCCTCACTAGGTAGCTGAGGCTGGCCGCGAACCCGGATCCTCCGGTCTCAGCTTCCCAAATGCTGGGATTACAAGCGTGCGCCACCACGCCCGGCCAGTCACATGTTTTTGAGACTCCTCCAGCCTCTGCTCAAATTGTTGAATTACGAGCCATGGCTGCTGTTTTTCAAAATTTAGCTAATACTATTTTTAATTTGTATACAGATAGTCACTATATGGCACAAGCTTTACAAGTTTTGGAAACTGTTCCTTATTTAGACACTGCTAATAAGCAAATATTAGCTTTATTTTTACAAATTCAAAATGCAATTCATAATTGGACTCTTCCTCGCTTTATTGGTCACATTCATGCCCATTCTGGCCTTCCAGGCCCACTTTCTGAAGAAAATGCTTTATCTGATACAAACATTCAAACTTTTGGAGTTTCTCAAGAAACTCGAGCTCAGCAATCTTGTGCTTTACATCATCAAAACAGTTTTGGACTGCGAAAACAATTTAATATCTCATGAGAGGCAGCACGACAAATTGTTAAAACCTGACCTTCTTGTCAACCCTACTTACCTGTTCCCCATTATGGAACAGATCCTCGAGGTTTAATTTCTAATCAATTATGGCAGATGGATATTATACATATCTCTGAATTTGGTCGTTTAAAATATGTGCACGTTTCTCTTGATACCTATTCTGGATTCATTATGGCCATGCCTCAAACTGGAGAAGCTACAAAACATGTTATTTCTCATTGCTTGGCTTGTTTTTCCTTTATGGGCCCTCCTATGATTTTAAAAACAGATAATGGATCTGGCTATACTAGTCAGGCATTTCAATCCTTTTGCCAGCAGTTTCATATTTTCCATAAAACAGGTATTCCTTATAATCCTCAAGGGCAAGGCATTGTGGAACGTGCCCATGAATCTTTAAAATTACAATTAATAAAATAAAAAAGGGGGAGTCCTACCCTACCTCACCACAAACATTCACTTTTCATTTTAAATTTTTTAAATACTGATGCCCATGGCCGCTCAGCTGCAGAGCGCTTTTGGCATCCATCTATGTTAAGTGGAAAAACTCGTGCACCAGTCAATGGAAAGGGCCTGACCCTGTGATTTTGTGGGGACGAGGCCATGTTTGTATTTTCTCACAGGATGAAAATGGAGCAGGCTGGCTACCTGAACAGCTGGTACGACATGTGCATCACAGACAAATATCACCCTCGGTGCTGATGTTCCTGATCCTGTTGCTACTGTTGAACTGGGCCCCGATGACAACAGCTGAAGTCTACTGGGCCTATGTTCCTGATCCACTGTTGCTTCACCCTGCAATGTGAGAAGACAGACAAACCATGGTGATGGCAAACAACTCTCGACTCCTTGGTCTTCCAGTGATTGATGACTTACAAATTCCAGAAGCTGTTCCAATCAACTACACTGGGATAAATGTAGGTGCACCTATATGCTTCTCAAATAATGTTACTGTTCCTGGATGTCTAACTTTAACATCTCAAGTTCTTCATAAGACTGGACTTTTTGATTGCAATATACAAGGACTAGTTTTATGGGGACCTAAAGGAGATTAGGTGGAAAATCTAGCTGCCCCTCGATCTCAGTTACCTTGTGAAGAAGATTTCATGTCTGACACCAGCTATCTCCACTAGAGAAGATGCATCTCTTCTGCACCTCAAAGAAGTAAGATCACTGGGACTGATAAGTATATTTTGGACTGGTCTGTAGGATGAGCATTTAATACATATTTAAGAGAGTGGTTCAATGTAGGGAATTACAATATTAAGAACTATTTAACAAACTTATCTTTGAGAAAAGCTATTGATGATTTTTTTTCCTTTAGCTTGGAAAAATACTAGTAAATTTAAACAGAGAGCTTTTTCAGAATCTAAGTTAGGTTTTACTGCAGGAATGTGGTGGTCATCTTCACATAGACCTCAGACACATATTTGGAAAATAGCAGCTGCTATGGAAAAAGTAGTTCCTTATGGAAATTATGCTAATCTTAAGCCTGAGGTTGTAACTGCTTGTGTTAATTTACCACATGTTTTGCTTATAGGGAAGTAGTTATTAATTTTAGAAATGATAGTTTTAATTTTTCTTGTATTAATTGTATGCTTTCTCCCTGTGTATCACTAGTTCCTACTGGAACTCAAGTTATACTAGTTAAGAAACCACCTTTTGTGTTACTACCTGTTAATTTGACTGAACCATGGTATAATGATAAGGGGTAACAAGTTTTATAAGAAGTTAATCGAGCATTGAGCCGCTCTTGTAGATTTGTTGGGTTTCTGATTGCTGGAATTCTTGGTTTACTTGCTCTTTTAGCCACTGCTTCTGCCACTGCTGTTGCTTTAGCACAAGAAGTACAAACTGCTCACATTGTTAATCAAATGTCTAAAAATGTTACACGTACTTTATGTACACAAGAACAATTAGATATCAAATTAGAACATAGACTTAACGCTTTGTATGATACTATAGAATATTTGGATGATGAAATTAATGATTTAAGAGCTAATGTCCAGGAGTTGAAAGTTAAATCTGGACTACAATGTCATGCTAAATTTAACTGGATTTGTGTTACACAAAAGACTTATAATGAAAGCTATCATAATTGGGATAGAGTCAAAGCTCACTTTCAAGGAGTTTGGCACCATGAAAACATATCTTTGGAGTTGTTAAAACTTCATCATGAAATTGCTGACATGAAAAGTATTAGCCCTCTTAATTTTGATGCCACTAAAACAGCTCAAAGTATTCTAGACAAATTATCAAGCCTCTCACCTTCCTGGTCCTCATTCACTTCTTTAATTGGAGGACTTGTAGGTGTTGGTGTCCTGTCACTTGTAGCTCTGTGTTTGCTATCGATTCTGGTGCAAACCTTTGTCAGCACTATATGGAAAATAAAAGCTGATATGCATGGAATAAAGCTCCGTATGACCCCCTATGCAGGAACTGGTAGTCAATGATGGGTAAGATTCTCTTAAGGACAAGTCAACCTAAGACAGGACATAGGTGTATATCACTTATGCTCCCATGACGAGTAAGACTTGTACCTTAAAGAGAACAACCTAAGACAGACACAGTTTGCTACGTCTCAACTATGAGAGTTGATGACTTTTGTTCTATAACTAAAAAAGGGGGGGAACTGTTGGAGATCAACAGTGCTCAGGGTCTGTTTTTGCAGACTCACAGGCACATAGAAGTCTGTTTCTGCAGAAATGCAGATTCCCATAACATGTGCTGATTACTGACCAAGGGCAAGAGTACTGTTTTGTCTCAAGATGCTTATTCAGACTGTTACAGTAAGAACTATGTGAATATTTGTTCTTTGAACCTTGGACCTAGAGATGATTATTTTCATAGATGCAACCATTGTGAGAAAGCTTTAACCTTGAAGTATACTCTGATGCTCTAAAAAAGTATGTAAGGGCTGAGCTGAATAAACTCGGGGCTGCAGTTTTCACTGACAGTCCTCCTGAATCTATCCCTTGTTTTTCTCCTTCTTAAGTAACTTTTGTCTTTGTTTTTCTCAAGCCACACTTTCTCCCTCCAAGCTTATTTGACTTAGCTGGCTGGCTCCAGTTTCAATAATGTGGTAAATTACATGGATTGTTTTTCATATGTTGAGCCAGCCTTGCATCCCTGGGATGAACCCAACTTGGTCATGGTGTATAATTTTCTTGATGTGGTTTTGAATGCACATTGCTAGTATTTTGTTTAGCAGTTTTGCATCTAAGTTCATCAATGATATAGGCCTGTAGTTTTCTTTTCTTGCACTATCTTTATTTGGGTTTGGTATTAATGTGATGTTGGCTTCATAGAATGTGTCTGGGAGGGTCCCATTTCTTTCTATTTCATGGAATAGTTTGAGGAGTATTGGGATTAGCTCTTCTATAAATGTTTAATAAAATTCACGTGGAAAACCATCTGGCCCTGGACTTTTGTTTGATGGTAAACTATTTATTGCTGTTTCTATCTCTTTGATTGCTATTGGTTGGTTTAAGTTTTCTATATCTTCTTGACTCAATTTAGGAAGGTTATATGTGTCTAGAAATTTGTCAATTTCTTCTAGATTTTTCATTTTGTTGGAGTACAGTTTTTCAAAATAGTTTCTGATGATCCTCTGTATTTCCACACTGTCAGTGGTAATATCACTTTTTTCATCTCTTACTTTGGTAATTTGGGTTGATTCTCTCTTTCTTTTGGTTAGGTTGGCCAATGGTTTATCTATCTTGTTTATTTTTTCGAGAAACCAGCTTTTGGTTTTGTTGATTTTCTGTATTTTTTTTTATTCTGTACTTCATTAATTTCTGCTCTAAATTTCATAATTTCCTGTCTTCTACTAGCTTTGGGGTTGGACTGTTCTTGTTTTTCAAGTGTTTTGTGCTGTGTCATTAGGTTATTTATTTGGTGATTTTCTGTTCTTCTTATGTGGGCACTCAGTGCTATAAATTTTCCTCTTAGTACTGCCTTCAAAGTGTCCCAGAGGTTTTGATATGTTGTGTCTCTGTGCAACCATCACCATTGTCACTGACGTCTCTGCTTATGCTGGTCGTACCACGGGTTCTGGTCGCTGCGGAAGGTGCGGGGATCTGCCGCCTGGTTAGGATGTGGAGTTCTGGAGTCGCTTACTCTATGCCTAGTCGCTGGGTATGCAGGAGGTCGCTAGATAGCTCCATTTTAATTGATCCCCTTGCCGGTGGCTTAATGGCTGCCGCTGCCATGTGATTGGGCTCCTTTGCTCTCCTTGTTCAGCTTTCTGGGATCTCTTTAGTTGTAGTTCAAATTTCATTGTTTTGTTCACTTTTTTGTTGTCTTTTTTCTTCCGTTGAGAAGCTGCATTTATGGCAGATTTGATTCAAGCTCACAGCACCTGAGGAGAGGTGTTTCACTCAGATGCCATCTTCTTTTTTTTTTTTTTTTTTTTTTTTTTTTTTTTTTTTTTTTTTTTTTTTTTTTTTTTTTGTCACTTCTTTTCCCTGAAAATATACGATATGAGGATCAGTATCTTCTATGTCTCTGGTACATAGTAGGTGTTCAATAAACACTTTCTGCCTAAATGAAGCAACAAATAACTTGGATACAAGCAGGAGGCAGAGAGAACCATGTCAAGCAGTGGAAATGGTGACAAGAGAGGAATAGGAGGGAATTTCCTCAGAACTCAGAGACTAACTAGAAGGGAGAAGGGGTGGAATTCTGGGTGACTTCAAGAGGCTTCAGACAGCTGACAGTTGGTAAAGGATACTTCAGTGGAGAACACTAAGAAAATCTAGAGGGGCTAACCAGCAGTTTTACAACTGTTAAACTCAAAGAAATGGCTGAAAACCCCAGGGGAAATATCCTGTGCCAGGAAAATAAAATTGTTAAATAATAATTATGAGAGGTCATTGTTTTGGAGTAAACTCCTACACTGGGCCCCAGTAGACTAGACTAAATGCCAGTGCCCGCCTGGCAAAGTTGAACAGTCCTGAAAGGGGGAGTGAGGATTAAGAAAAAGAAAGAAAGACAAGAGATAGATTTGGGAGGACTATCAGTGAATACTGCCACACCTCAGCCAGAGCATTTCCAGCTGCCAAAGGACCTGGAAGCCCTGAGTGAGCTCCGAGATGACCCACAAAGCAAGGTAACCTCTTATCCTTAATACAATCTTGAATTTGAAGAAATAATTCTTTAACTTGAGAGTGTGCAGTATCTAAATAAGCAACAGTTTCAAGGACTTGCAGAGCTCTAGCCACATAATGACTATCTGTATATAAATTAAATGAGACTGTTGATAATTGTTGAAACACTACTGCTACAGCTTGTAATTCAACAATTTGTGCAGAAGCAGGGGCTGTGTGAAAGGCATAACATTTATGTTGAGTAACGTAAGCTGCTTTTCCATTGGCAGACCCATCAGTAAATACCAAAAGTGTGTCTGGCAAGGGTTTTTGTTTTATTATTTTAGGAAACACCAATGAGTGATTATTAACAAACTGTAACAATTTATCTTTAGGATAATGGTTATCAATATCTCCTTCAAAAGCTGCAAAAGCAATAGCCCATGAGTCTACATTTTGAAATAGCCAGTCTACCTGCTGTTTTGTAAAAGAAACACCAATCAGGGCAGGTTCTTTTCCAAAATATTTTTTAGATTCCACTTTGATCATCTGTACTAAACAGGCAATCGCCTCATGATAAGATGTCAACACTTGAGAAGGAGATACAGGTAAATGAATCCATAATAGGGGTCTTTCCTGCCATATAACTGCTGTAGGAGTGTGGGTTGTAGAAAGCACATATGCAGCCCAATCTTTTGTATAGTCCAAATACAACACTTGTTGTTTATCTATGGCAGACTCAACTAACTGTAGGGCATATCTGCCTTTTTCAGTTAAAGTCCTCTCAGAAGTAGGATTAGAATTTCCTTTTAAAATATCAAATAAGGGTTTTAATTCCCCTGTAGAAATCTTTAAATGAGGGCAAAGCCACTCATTTTTTGAAAGTTCCACAATTTTTGGAAGTCATTTAAAGTTTTTAACCCATCTTTTCTGATATGACTCTTCTGAAGCTTAATTACTTTAGGGTATAAAGTATATCCTAAATAATTATATGGTGGTTTAGTTTGTGCCTTCTCTGGAGCAATAATTAAGCCTTGTTCTTTTAAGGCTTTCTGTAGACAGGCATATGCCGTAAGCAACTTTCCTTCATCGTTGTGAGCTAATAAAATATCATCCATATAATGGATAATATACACCTGTTCAAAATGACTTCTTACATTAGTTATGGCCTGACCTACAAATTTTTTGACATAAAGTCGGGCTATTGGCCATTCCTTGAGGTAAAACTTTCCAATGATATCTTTTCATGGGTTCTTTATAATTAATAGATGGTATACTAAGCAAATCTTTTACAATCTTGTGGCGCTAAAGGTATAGTATAAAAACAATCTTTTAAGTCAATTATAATTTTAAAGGTATCTTTAGGAATAGCAACAGGGTTAAGCAATCCTGGCTGTAAATCTCCCATTAATTTCATGGTTTTATTGACTTTTCTTAAATCTTGTAACAATCTTCATTTACCCTATTTTTTCTTAATGACAAAAATTAGAGAATTCCAAGGAGAATTTGAAGGTTCAATATGTCCGCTATCAAGCTGTTTATGTACTAACTGCTTTGCGACCTGTATTTTTTTCATGGGTAAGAGGCCACTGATCCACCCACACAGGTTTGTCACTCTTCCAAGTAATAGAATCTGCATGGGGTACAGGTTGTTCAGTGACCTCCTTTAAAAATATCCCAAACCTGCCCGGTGAGGTCTTTGAGTATACTGTAAAGGTTCAGATATTCCTTGGCCTAATCTCCCCAGTCCAGAATTGGGTAACAATCCTTGGTCAAACATTTGCTGAAGCTGGGCGTGGTGGCGCACACTTGTAATCCCAGCATTTGGGAGGCTGAGACCGGAGGATCTGGGTTCACGGCCAGCCTCAGCTACCTAGTGAGACACTCCACAACTTAGTGAGACCCTGTTTCAAAATAAAGAATAAAAAATAGGGCTGGGGGTATAGCTCGGAGGTAGAATGCCCCTGAGTTAAATCCCCAGTACCGAAACAAAACAAAACAAAACAAACATTTGCTGAGATATAATTTCACTGGGGGTATATAGAAAGACCCCCATCTTTTCCATAACATCTCTACCCCATAGGTTAACAGGCAAATTTGGTACAATATATGGCTGGAAAATCCCTTCATGTCCTTCCTGATCTTTCCACTGCAATTTGTCACTACTTTGTTCAGGGTTTTGGCTTTGGCCTATACCCTGTAAATGAGTAATTGAGGGATGTTTAGGCTAATGAGACGGCCATTGGTCAGCAGTGATGACAGAAACATCTGCTCCAGTATCAAGCAATCCCATAAACTGTCTCCCATTAATGGAGAGTTGTAATTCAGGTCGCTGCCTCCCGATAGCTTGCACCCAGTATACATCCGAGGATCCAAAAGCTCCTCGTCCTCTTTTGTCTTTAACAATACCATTTTTGGTTTGAACTTGGGGCAATAATATCAATTGAGCTAATCTTTGGCCTTGATTAATAACTGAAATATTGCTAGGTGAGTGGGTCATTATTTTAATTTCTTCCTCATAATCAGCGTCTATTATTCCCGGGGCCACCAAGATTCCCTTCATAGTAGTACTACTCCTCCCTAATACTAGCCCTACTGTACCCTTTGGCAAAGGACCAAAAACCCCAGTAGGAAGGGCCTGCATTCCCACTTCAGGGGTAGTACGGTGTAGGAGGCGGCACTGAGGTCCAATCCTGCGCTGCCTGGGGTTGCTCGATAGAGGTCTTGAATGGATTGTTTTGTTGAGGGATGAATGTCTGAAGTGCCCCATAACATTTTGGGGCCTGAGGCTGGTCCCCTCCCCCCATTCCCCTCTTTTATATTTAGGGCAGAGGCTTGGCTCTTTTTTAGGGGAGTAATTTTGTTGTCTGTTAGGGCATTGCTTAATCAGATGCCCCATCTGGCCTCATCCAAAACAACTTCCTACAGGACCTGCAGCCCTAACTCTAGACCTTCTGGATTGCTGAAATAATACTTCTTTAACGGTTTTTCCTTATAATGCTGCTGCCAGGGCTAATCCTTGAGTATAAGAAGGTCCAGTATCAGAGCACAATCGAATATAATCAGAAAAATCAGCCTTCTTTCTAAAAGGTCATAGAGCAGCCTGGCAAGCGGCATTAGCATTTTCATAAGCTAATTGTTTTACCAAGAGCAGGCCAGCATCTCCATCTCTTAGCAATCGGCTCAAGGTTTGTAATAATCTAGATACAAAATCTTGATAGGGCTTATCTGGGCCTTGTCTAATTTTAGATAGATCTTCTGTCTTCCTGATGAGGGAAGTTTAAACTGTTGTGGGATAACCCAGTCCCACACGTGGGTCCTTGGCATCCGTGATAAAAAGAATTTTAACACGTGCCATTTAGGAACAAAAAGTAGGAATTTATTTAGGAAAATAAGAGAAAGGGGAGAAAAACAGGTGTGCGGACATCTTCCTGTCCTGATGCGCTTCCCAGGTCCCAAGAGAGCGAGGCGTGGTTAACTCCTTTCCTTTATTGGCTTTTAAGAGGGGTGGGCACAAAAGAAGTCTGGACCTCCTCCTTCTTCAGGTATTGGTGGGCGTAAATTGAGTAGGTGGTCCAAATTGAGTCCTTCCTCTTTCTCAGGTTTCAAGATAGGTCTGCCCTTAGCTGTAAATTTCC
>PVLC010046435.1:0-11419 GCA_004027655.1 Graphiurus murinus | reverse complement strand
CTTAATATAGAGATATTTTAAGCCAACAATGCAAAGAATAAAGCAATCAATCTGGGCATGGTGGCACACACTTGTAATCTCAGTAGTTGGGAGGCTGAGAACAGAGGATTCAGGTTCATGGCCAGCATCAGTTACTCAGTGAGGCCCTCCACAACTTAGTGAGACCCTATTTCAAAATAAAAGAATAAAAAGTAGAGCTTGGGGTGTAACGCGGTGGTAGAATGCCCCTGGGTTCAATCCCCAGTACTCCAGAAAAAACAACAAAGGAAAGCAGTCATAAAATGTACACTCAGTGAAAACTAAAATCCAATTTAAAGCAAAACCTGAGCAGGTTTTGAGAATTATAAGAATAATGAAAACCATCTTTCCTGGAAGAAACATATCTTCCTTAACCGAATTTACTCCTGAGTATCCAAACTGTGCCTACACAGTTTTTGTGTATAACATACAAGGAAAATCACACAGCTCAGGAAGGGTAGAAGATATTTGCATACCTGAACTCAAGTCCATTGGTCCTTAGTAGATTCAGACAACATGAGAAGAATTTTCTTCCAGTTTGTTATGGAGAACTGTGGTGTATCCAGGTTTTTTTAATACATCAGAAAATCTATGATTTCTGGAGCTTGGCAGTGCTATCAACTAGGAAATGGTGTCAAGCTATGACATGTTTGAGAAAGGGGACAACATACTATTGGTTACATTCATTGAAAGTGTCATATGTGTCAGACCTATGTAAATTTTAAACACATACATACACATACAACACAAAGAAACACACACTTTAACCATCATTTCAAACCTATGATATATGTACTAATATTTGCCCCATTTTATAAATATGACAATTGAGTAAATTTCAAAGGCACAATAGCCCATATCATATCTCAGAATTGTATCATACATCACTCAACCAAACATTCGTTCTTTGATGCTGGAGGAAGTTTTGGTTTTAAGGATGCACCCAACATATGGTATATTAGAAGTGAGAATCACTGCCGCTACCTGCCACAGGTATGCGGAAAACATAAGTTCTTCTTCATTACAAAAATCGACAGTTGACTTTCTTGGCAGTTGGCATGGTGACTGCAAGTCAGTACCCCCAAAATGTTTTAAAGAGTCCAGCTGTCTGGGTTTCACCATGGAAATACTGAATGAAATCACTAGAGAAGGACACCTGGGAAAATAAATGCCTTTAACATCTCTCATGTGATTGGATTCTACAGCTGTGACTGGAATCCTCAGTTCTGGGTGTGAATCCTTTCTAATTTACTCAGAAATAAGCACCTGATTTCTGATGATAAAAAAATCTTTCTACACACAGGACACAGGATGGGTCAATATCGAACTACCAGGTGGGGAGCTCATTGCTATGAATGGTAGTTCCACGTTCCCTCCATTACATTTAAATTAAAATGGCCCAGTAGCACTGCTCAGGTTGAAATAAATACATGCATTCCTGAAGAGCAGGCTGTGGATATTCTCTCTATTCACCAATCTCTGCACCCCCATATAATTCTCTGGGAGGACACCTGAGCAGAGAGGCTCCTCAACACCTCTGCCTATCCCCTGGATCCAGAATCCCAGGAATTTCTTACAAGAAAAGAGCTAGGGTCCTTTACCCCATCCTATGAACCACATTGGGACATATAGGTTCTTCATTGTCACAGGAAACTCATTCTTAATGCAGAGAAAATAGGAACCTTGTCTCTGTTGACAACTGCATCCCAGAAGAAAGACCAACTGCATTTGACTGCAGAATGAGTCAAAATGAGAAAAAGTTGGGATGTTGTTTCCCCAAAGAAAATTCTTTAAAGGGGGGGCATGTCAATAATGTGTTTCTTTGTTTCATTGTTTGTTTGTGGTACCAAGGATGGAACCCAGGGTTATTGTATCTCCTAGCTATACCCTCCCACCCTCGTATATATTTTATTTTGAGATAGGGTCTCACTAAGTTGCAGAGGGCCTCACAAGTGGCTTCAGCTGGCTGTGAATCTGTGGTCCTCCTGTCGAAGCTTCCCAAGTACTGGGATTACAAGAAGATGCCACCATGTCGAGCTCAACCATGTTTGAAGGTCCCTCTGTGGTGAAGAACAGGAGGATAAAAAGGTGCTGAGAGAGAAGGAAGGATTCTTCACACATAAACAATGGGCAAAGGAAAAGTTGTGTCTGGCTTTATAGCATGCAGAGGTAACCCAAAATAATTCTTCTAATACTCAAAACCCATCCCCTAGGATACCAGGTTATGTGGGTCTGTTCTTAGGATATAAGAAGCCTGCTGGGCCTCTGTGCCTACACAGAGAACAAAGACATAATCAACTAAAACACAGAGGAAACCTTAAGTTCCAGGAATTATTTCTCCAGTCTCCTCATCCATCACATTGAGGACAAAACAGAGTTGCCGCAGGGCTTCATTAAGGGTGGAGGAAGGGCTCAGGATTTACATCAATGCATGACATCACTTTCTCATCAAGAAGAGCATCTGCAAGCCAGGTCTCGTGACCTGCTACATGCCTCTGTGGGCAGGACCAGGGAGACTCACTAGGTACAAATAGCCCTGTGTGCCACAGACTCCACACGCTCTTGGGGTGGAGTCCAAATCACTCACCTGTTGCTAAAGCTGAAAGCTCAAATAAGTCAAGCAGCATGAGACCTCTCATAACCTTCCTGCTGGTAACTCTGGCCCTTTGCTGCTATGAAGGTGAGTATCATTTGTGAGACTAGCAACCGCTTCTGGTAAGTACCTAGCTCTGAAAGCTAGGCAGATGTATTTGGGGTGGGTGATTGATCTGATACAGAACAAAACAGATTTTTTGTCAAACTCAAGTCAAGCTAGGGTCTCATTTAGCCAACTGCTCACCATCAAAAGACTTGTAGACAAAAGGAATCTGCAAACACATTTTAGAAATTTTGGCTAGAGACTCACTCTTTCTCTGTGATCTTTGTTGTGAATGCAGCAGAATATAAGGGAAGGAGGCCTGTAGTTGAGTCCAGGCTCTGTCACATGCCAGATTGTTGCTTTGGGTAAGGGCTTGCTATCTTGTGTCCTCCTCCTCTCATCCATGAGTTTATAGCCACCACCTTGAGCAGTCACTAGGATGCTGTGAGATAAAGTGTATGTAGAGTTGAGCTACACATACTAAGCTCATATCTGTAGTCATCAGATGGTCTCTGCCTCAGTGTATTTTGGTGCCAGTTGAACCCACAGCTGCTTAACACCCAGATTCACACTCATGAAATCAGTGAGCTATAAGTATGTGTCCAAGAAGCAGCAGCCAGTGCTCTCTGAAACTCTGTATGAACTCTGGGATTAAGCACACACCATATGAGCAGGAGCACTGCTAGTTTTCTGGGAGCCCACTGTGAAGTGTGGCAGAACTGGTGTCATTATTCAGCTCTGCTTTCTATTTTCCAGATTTCCTGGGAGCCATGCCAGCAACAACACTTCACATGTTTCTTCCCTGGGTCCTGAGGCAGCGTCTCTCAGTTTTTACCCTTTCCTTTCACTTGTGGAACCTCCTGCTTCTCTGTGTTGCCTGTGATCTTACCCTCTCCATTTTACCAATAGTGTGACTTCTTCTAGGGGATTAGATTACAGCTTTCACACCACCTCTTAGCACAGGTGGCTGCAAAAGTTTTGAGGGTATGTGGAATTCAGACCACATTATTTTTTCCTCATGGTCACCGTACAATTCTTAGTGAGGTCAGGTATAAAGGGCTGGTGATTAATTCCTATATTAGGTACTACTATTAAGGCAGACTATTTCTAAAATATTAGGTTGTTAGCAGTCACTGCACTGAATGAGATAATCAAATTTCTTAAACTTAATATCAAAATATTACCTCCCAACATTTTAACAGTTTTTCTTTCACTCTCTTCCAAATTAAATCTCACTTCTCCAGCTCTGGTAAGATTCTGACTTTCCCATTCTCTTAAAAAATTGGAAAATCCAAAATTTCCCTGTCTCCAGTAGTCAATATTAATAAGGTCCGACTCAATGGGAAGAAAAAAAAGTTGTTTCAAGCATAGAAAAAATAATTGGTGAATCACAGAATCTCTCACAAGGAGTTGATATGCCTTAAGATAGTCATACATAAAATGTTGAACAAGTGGTCAGGCAACCATTTTTCCAGTCCTTGCTCTGTTCTTGCTATATGACCTTGAGTAAAAGACAACTCTGATCATCCTACATTGTCATCAGAAAACTCATTGTGTGGGAACATAAAACCCTAGGGAGCCTGTCTAGCAGAACTGCTGGGACTCACAAATTCCAATTTTTCTCCCATTCCTCAGCCAATGCTAAACCATGCATAGCTCTTGAGGCTGAAATTTTTGGCCTCTTGAAGTTTCCCAAAGATCTTTACAAGACTGCACTTGAAGCATTCGATGCCCCTGAAGGAGCTGTAGCTGCAAAGATGAAAGTGAAAGAGTACACAGATGAAATATCATTTCTGGAAACAATCTTTATTGAAGCCGTAGTGGTAATATCATTGTTCTTTATGCACCAAGTCTTCTAACCACCCACACGGTCATGAATGAGGTGACAGTGTTCTCTATAGGAGTCACCAGTCACATGTACACCTACCTTAATAACATGCCCAACCTGGGCCACAGGGAGGATGCTATAACCTCATCTGCTGGATTAAATTCTGTTAAGCACAGGCCCCTCCTCAGGACACCTCCCTGAATGCTACTTTCCCTAGGTGTCCTGAAAATGACAACCAGGCCCCAAGCAGGGATATTTCAAGACAAGGCCCTGTTGCCCCTGTCTGGGAGACCTCCTGAGTGTGAATTCCACTCTCCTGCTGGGTCTCAGTTACTGTGGAATGTCACAGGCAACACTGCAAGTGTGAACAGGTGTGAACAGGTGGCAGATGAGAAGAGGAATCTAGAGCTGGCCTCTGTCAGAACACAGTGTGGGCAGGTTTTTTTTGGTTTTGTGGGGGGTTTTTCCCAATTTGGTCAGCTCTTCAGGCAGGTTGCGATCTCCCCAAACAGGAGGAATCCCCATACCCTTAGCTCTTCCTTAAGTGCCAGCAATGGGTTCCCCACTGGAGAAGAAAGTAGAGTCCACAGTTCTGACTCAACTGAGGAAATAACTCCTGGGCTGCCTTGTCCACTCAACCCCCCCTCCCACTTCCAAAGACTCCAAGCCACATTCCTTGGGACAACTAAGAAAAGTATGGCTGAATTCACCTTTAAAATTTCCTGTTTTTGTTCAATTTCAGGAAGAATTTCTGCTAAAATGTCCTAAAAATTAACAAAAATCAATTCATCCTGATTGAACAGTCTTTCAAGGATACCATGATCTTCATGCAAAATGCAGAGGTTTCAAAGTCTTGCTTTAATAAATTACTTGTCCTGCATTTTTCTACTTGTCTTGTTATTATCTTAGAGTCTTGGGTCTTGCATTGAGGGGGTTCCATAATGAATGGGCCTGTGAGTATTGGTAATAATTAATTGCAGACGCAATATTCTATGACCAAGAGCTGCCTGAGCATCAGGCATCACAAACAAACTTAGTTCTTCTGGAATCATTCTACATTACCTTGCTGATTTCCTGTTCCTGTGACCATGAGTTAAATTTATATTTAAGGATCTTGAACCATGACTCCACCATGGCCACTGTGCCTGGTAGCTACTCATAATTTTCTTCTGGAGAATGATTGCCAATCTCTGTGTAGTATCTCCTCCTCAACATCCTTTTTATTCGCTGCCGAGAGCCAGCCCTCAAAGAAGCAGTAGAGCCTGGGGGATCCCTCATTAGGTGGAGACTGAGATGAGGTCAAGAGCGAGTGAGAGTACGCTTACACACCATGTATGTTAAGACGCATCTGTTTTAATTCATCTCATGAGTGATATTTATGCTCATTACAACAAGGTATACAAAAAAAGGAATTTTTACAGCCTTGTTTTCCTCAGAGTTTAAGTGGGTACATCTTTAACTAGAAAGGTTACTTCCTATAGTGTTTGCTAAGATTAAGGAAGCAGCAGAAAAAATGCAAAAGTGTAAATGAATTATTCTTTTAGTACAGAGCAGGTACAGCAAGGGAGGAACAGACGGTAAAGGTTAAAAGCGAAGAGGAACTCTTCATTAGATAAATCTTTCCTATTTGCTCAGGCAGCTAGAAGGTAGTTAATAAGCTTTTAGGTAAGCGGAGAGTTTGGCAAATTCTCTGTCTTGAAGCTTCCTTATGATAAGAAACCTAAGTTCTCTTGACTCAGCTGCTGGTATTAGTAGAGTTAATGGACACCTCTGAGCCAAGCCTAGGCCCTTGTTCTCCTGATGACCGCATCCTGAGCCTCTTAAAAAATCTTTTTTACTGTGGAAGCAAAGCCCAAATTTCCATAATAAAATAATGTAAAGCGAGAAATGTCACACGTCCCTTATTTAGCAGGCTGAGCCTTGCTCTAAGCCTTAACTAATTAAGGTAATGCCGCAAGTGACTCTGTGATGAAATGAATTTCATAAAAGTAGACTTCAACGGCTCAACATTTTCTTTGGAAAAAGCTCAATTTTTCAAGTTAGAAACTGGAGTATTCAAGCTTGTATCATAATTAAAACTGCATATATAAGATGGGCATGAGAGTGCATGCTGGCAATCCTAGTACTTGGGAGGCTGAGACACGAGGAATACGGGTTATAAGCCAGGCTCAGCAACTTAGTGAGAATCTCAAAAATTCAGCATAAATGTCAAGGTTCTGAAGCTACACAAAGCAAGATCACTGAAACAGAAGCATAGTACGCCCTCGTCTGAGATATTATAAGCTTTCCAAGAAGTGGAAGGCTGAATGTTGGTGTTGATCTGATAAAGGATATCAACATCACATGTGCATAGTATTAAGTTTAAACCAACATTGTAAGAAAATGTCCAGTTAAGTAGAGTTTAAGGTTTGGGGGAGGAATTCAAGAAGCATTAGCCAGGCCTGACACCATACACTGCCTCTATTTTCACCTCTAGCTTCTATTTAGCTCATTAGATGACTCCCAGTCAGATAGTGCCATGGTAACCACCACTTCTGGAGAAAGGGGAGACTGAAGCCCGCTTTGCAGATCAGACACCACTTCTTATCCTCACTTGCCTCCTCCTCTCACCCCAATTCTGATCCAGAAAAGGATAAAGATGATACCTATAATGTCACACTGATGGACAGTTTGTCTATGTTTGATAGGTGCCTTCACTAAAGTTTCAAGTTACATTACCTCCTGTTTCTAAATAAAGTGAGGAAAATGTAAATAATCAGTGTCTTCTTCATAAAGCAACACATTGTCTCTATAGCAACAAATACTAAATAATTAAACACCTACTCTATGATGTTGCCATAGTAAGGGAAGTATGCCACAGGCCATGTCCTCAAGAGGGGACAGGAAGGAGTCAGTGCTCAAGTTCCTAAAGACGTTAGAAGAGACACGCTCATGGAGAGGCCTGGGGCCCATGAGCTCTCTTGAAATGCAGAGGCAAGATAGGTGCAAAGGTGTGGGCTATCTTCTATGTGCCTGATGAAAGGAATGAGGTATTCCAACCCTGTGTACCTGAGGCGGATGTAAGGAGCATAGTCCTAGACCAGAAAACTGTGGGGCTGGCACAGAAATAAACCTGGAGGTTATATGGTGAAGCACTGGAGTCAAGGCCTTGGATGTCCATCTGAGGCATCCAGTGGATGCTATGAGGACCAAGCAAAGGAGTTCAGTAGAGTTGGGAGCAGTCTCTGGAGCCTAAAATCCTGGCTTCATATCCTCAATATGCCAATAACGAGCTCTGTGTCCCCCAGTAATTTTTATAATGTCTCTGTATTTCATTTTCTATAGTGTGGATGGAATGATTTGTCCACCGCCTAGGCAGGTTATCATTCAGTCCTGGTTTATATTGTTGCCCTGCATAGCATCCATGTAATGTTCCATTTCATCCCGCAAAGGACCTCACTTTCTGCAAGAAATATTATGGAAACCCTACTCATAAGGTTATTGTAAAGATGAAAGAGGCTCACCAGAGTGTCTCTCTTCTGACAACTTGTATGTAATTTTTTCTTTCATTCATGTTTTGTTGAACATTTCATTGAGAATGGGTAATATACTGCAACTTAAAGTGTTCACCACAAAAATTTGATATGTGAGGTAATGGATAAGTTCATTACCTCAAATGAATCATTTATTAACACATACAATTTACCTAAATTGAACCATACATAGAGAACCCAAACAGACCAATAGAAAGAAAACATACTGAAATAGAAAAAGGGATTCTTCCATCGAAGAAAAGTCTAGGTTCAAAGGCATTCACAGCTGAATTCTATACAACATTTATAGAAGAGGTAAGTATAATGCTTCTCAGATTACTCCATGAAACTGCTGAGATAGAATACTCTCAAACCTATTCTACAAGGCCAGTATCACCTTAATGTTAGGTCCAGAATCAAGCTTCATCAGAGTTTGAAGCTCTGACAGGAGTCCACTTCTGCACAAGCAACGTCACTTCAAAAGAAATCCAGGAAAGTATTATATTCAAAAAACTGCTTAGGAATAAATCTAACCTAGGAGGTGAAGAACCTCTAGATTTAAAATTATAAAACACTAAAGAAATTGAAGATACTAGAAGTTGGAATAACCTCGCATATTCTTAGATAGGTCAAATAAATATTAACATAATGGCCATAATAGCAAAATCCATATACTACTTCAATGTAGTTTATATTAAAATGTCAATGTTATTCTTCATGGAGTTATAAAAGAAGAGTCCTAAAATTCATATGGAAAAACAAAAGACTGAGATTAGTCAAAGCAATCCTGAGCAATAAAACTAAATTAAAGACATCACAATACCTGACTTCAAATTATACTACATAGCTATAGTAATAAAAAAAAAAATTGGTATTGGCACAAAGATGGACACAGAGACCAATTAAATAGAAGACACAGAACCAAACTCTTACACTTGTAGTCAATTAATTTTTATAAAGGTTCCAAAAATGTATGCTGGAGAAATTACAGCTTTTGCAACAAATAGTGCTGGCAAAACTGCTTATTCATATGGAAAGAATGAAATTAGACCCAAGTCTCTCAATCTACACAAGAGTGAACGCAAAATGAATAAATGACCTAGAAATCAGACCAGAGACTTTACAGTTACTAGAAAAGAGCATAGGATCAACTGGGGAACTTGTCCCCACCTGTAAAGGGGTGTTCTTGTCCTGATAGCTTATCTGTTGCCTGAAGATTCCCACTGATCTGTTTGTAGGCCCATCTGATTGACTCTGTCTCTGTGTGTGTGTCTATTTGTACCTACTTTTCCTTTTTGAAATGCCAGTGCTATGTCACTCCTGGCTCCTACAGGATCTCTTGAGGGTTTCAACTAAATGTATTGTTTATTTTTTTAATGTTATTTTTTAATTGGTGCATTGTAATCATACATCTTTGTTAGGTACAAGCTGGTATAGGTAAAGGCATACATGCATACATTTCTCATTTAACCTTTCCCCAATTCCCACCCCACTCCCTCCTCCCCCCTCCTTCTCAAGGTCAGTTTAGTGATTGACTTTGATGTGTTCATGAAAGTACATCATGCTCATTAGGGTGTCCCCCTCCCTCCATCACCTTCCATTAAGTCAATTTCTTTGTTCACCTAAGGATTCTCCTTCTTCATCTGGAGCACCTCTTATGTCCCATTTTCTCCCTAGCTCCCACATATTAGGGAGAGCATATGATTCTTTACTTTTTGTGACTGACTAATCTCACTTAACATAATGTTTTCCAGTTGCATCCATTTCCCTGAAAAAAACATGATTTTGTTCTTCTTTACGGCTGAGTAAAATTCCATTGTGTACATATCCCATAGTTTTGTAATCCATTCATCTGTTGATGGACATCTTGGCTGCTTCCATACTTTGGAAATTGTAAACTGTGCAGCTATAAACATAGATACACATGCGTTGGTCTGATAGTTTGGTTTCTGTTCTTTTGGGTAGAACCAGAAGTGGTATTGCTGGATCTTATGGTAGGTTCATTCCCATTAGTCTGAGGATCCTCCATATTGTTTTCCAAAGTAATTTCATGGGTATTGCATTGAATTTATAGATCAGTTTTGGGAGGATGGCCATTTTGATGATATTTATTCTGCCTATCCAAGAGCATGGTAGATCCTTCCATCTTCTAAGGTCTTCATCAATTTCTTTCTTCAACTTTTTATACTTTTCCTTATAGAGGTCTTTAACCTCCTTGGTTAGGTTTATCCCTAAGTATTTTATTTATTGGGGTGCTATTGTGAGTGGAATTGCTTTCTGGATTTCTTTTTCAGTGGATTTAAGGTTGGCATATAGAAAAGCTTCTGATTTCTTAAGATTGATTTTGTATCCAGACACTTTGCTGAATTTGTTGATCAGTTCTATAAGTTTTTTGGTTGAGTTTGTTGGGTCTTTTAAATATTGTATCATGTCATCTGCAAAAAAGGAGAGTTTTAGTTCTTCTTTCCCTATTTTTATCCCTTTGATTTCCTTCTCTTGCCTTGTTGCTCTGACTAGAGCCTCAAGTACTATATTGAACAGAAGAGGTGATAATGGACATCCTTGTCTTGTTCCTGTCTTTAGTGGGAACTCTTGCAGTTTTTCTCCATTTAATATGATGCTGACTGTAGGCCTATTGTATATTGCCTCTATGATTTGGAGGTATGTTCCTTCTATTCCAATTCTCTGTAGTGCTTTTAGCATGAATGGGTGTTGGATCTTGTCAAATGCTTTTTCAGCATCAATTGAGATGATCATGTGATTTTTGTCTTTGAGTCTGTTTATGCGGTGAATTACATGTATTGTTTTTCGAATGTTGAACCAGCCTTGCATCCCTGGGATGAACCTGACTTGGTTATGGTGTATAATTTTCTTGGTGTGGCTTTGAATGCACATTGCTAGTATCTTGTTTAGCAGTTTTGCATCTAAGTTCATCAATGATATAAGCCTATAGTTTTCTTTTCTTGAGCTGTCTTTATTTGGTTTTGGTATTAGTGTGATGTTGGCTTCATAGAATGTGTTTGGGAGGGTCCCATTTCTTTCTATTTCACAGAATAGCTTGAGGAGTATTGGGATAACTCTTCTATAAATGTTTTATAAAATTCACTTGGAAAACCATCTGGCTCTGGGCTTTTGTTTGATGGTAAACTTTTTGTTGCTGTTTATATCTCTTTGATTATTATTGGTGGGTTTAAGTTTTATATATCTTCTTGACTCAATTTAGGGAGGTTATGTGTGTCTAGGAATTTGTCAATTTCTTCTGGATTTTCCATTTTTTTTTTTTTTTTTTTTTTTTTTTTTTTTTTTTTTTTTTTTTTTTTTTTTTTTTTTTTTTTTTTTTTTTTTTTTTTTTTTTTTTTTTTTTTTTTTTTTTTTTTTTTTTTTTTTTTTTTTTTTTTTTTTTTTTTTTTTTTTTTTTTTTTT
>PVLC010046434.1:0-11405 GCA_004027655.1 Graphiurus murinus | reverse complement strand
TGTTTTTTTGGTTTTCGTTCTCTATAAATATGTTCAATACTTTCAATAAAAACATTCCTATTAGCCAGGTGTGGTGGTGCATGCCTGTAATCTCAGTACTTGGGAGGCCTAGACAGGAGGATTGCAGGCTCAAAAGCAGCCTCAGCAACTCAGTGAGACCTTGCTTCTAAAAAATAAAAAGGGCTGGGAGTATAGCTCAGAGGTAGAACACCCTGGGGTTCAATCCATAGTACCATAATAATAACATTCCTATCACTCCACCTTCGGTAGTCACTGATGTCCTCAGGTCTTGCCATAAAGCAGTTGCTACTGGCATAGAACAATATAATGCTTCAAGCACAACAAGGGAATAAACTTTGACCTAGCTTTTTCACATCATAAACATTGGAGACAGAATTGGTATTCCTGTCATTGTGACTTCAGAACTTAACTACACTCCTTGGCAAAATCTCATTCTCATCTTTTGAGGCTGCTCCTCTCCATACGACCCTCTATTAATACTTGTCCTTCTGCTCTCATTAACTACTACTGTCTGTTACTGTCCTCTAACAGTAGAGGATCGAGCCAGCCCTTGATCTTCCTATTCACACCATGATACTTTAATGTTTTCATTGACAATCTATTCATTATTTAGTCTCTTTATTCCTTAACGCAATCTCAAATGATTTTTACTGTCTTAACCACCCACTCAGTTGTAACTTGGCTGTTGTCATCACCCCAAACTACTCCATCTTCAAAACACTATTACTTGTTTCTTATTTATTGATCATATTCCTTCTACTTTGTTTATTGAGCCATTGTCTCTACTACCATTCTTTGATTTCACTGCAACATTCAGGCCATTGCTTTTCTCCACTAGCCCTTTCCTTGAGATTTTTAGCCAGCATAAACTCCAGTAGTTCTCTTGCAATAGGCTGAATTTCCTTGCTTTTCCTCTTTTTTGGACCCTTAATTGAAACATGCATGCATTTGGATAAGTGAATGCTACCTAAAGAAACTACTATGGAATAGATTTATACCACTACGAATCCATATGAATCCATGGTTACCAAATTCAAATGGAGTCTCAGCTCCTATAAACCCACTATATTTTTCTATTTTTCACTGCTTCCTGCAATGATTTTTTTTAAAGTACTGAGGATTGAACCCAGGGGCATTCTACCTCTGAGCTACACCCCTAACCCCCTATTTTTATTCTTTATTTGAAAACAGGGTTTCACTAAGTTGCAGGGGGCCTTACTAAGTAGCTGAGGCTGGCCATGAACCTGGATCCTCCTGTCTCAGCCTCCCAAGTACTGGAATTACAAGCATGCGCCACCATGCCCAGCTCTCCAGCCCATTTTAATTTTGAGATGGGGTCTCATTAAGTTGCCCAGGCTGGTCTCCAACTTGCCATCCTCCTGCCTCAGTCTCCTGAGTAGCTGGAGAATGTGCCACCACACCTGGCAATTTGGTACTATTATCTAGTTCCTCATCATTGGCACCCTTCCCTTGGTGTCTGTGATTCCAATCTCATGATTTTACTACTATCTTTTTGATTATAGTTTTTTAGCCTCCTTAGCTGGCTTACCTTACTCTTAGCCTTTAAATCTAAAAGTTTTCTCTAGGTCATGTTCTTTCTCTGTCTGATCTTTCTAGGATGGTTTCATCCCTACTCTGAGTTTTAGTTACTATGATTCCCAGATCTCCTCTCAGCTACCTAGGTGCCCAAAAGCATCCCAAACTCAACATATTATGTTTTCTTATAAACTTTCCTCCAATGCCTGGTACTCATCCATTTCCAGAAGTTAGAATACTAGGCACATCCTTCTTTCTCATCCCTTCACTTCATTGCCAAATCCTATCAGTTTATTTTTTCTTTTTTTCTTTTTTTTTTTTCATGGTACTGGGGATTGAACCCAGGGGCATTCTACCACTGATCTACACCCCCAGCCCAATTTTCTTTTTTCTTTCTGGAAACAGGGTTTCTCTAGATTGATGAGATTCTCACTACTTGCTGTGTCTATACTTGAACCCGCAATCCTCCTGGCTCAGCCTCCCAAGTAGTGAGAGTACGGTGTGTGCCACCACACCTGGCTCAGTTTACATTTCTAAATATCTCTTGATTCTCCCTGCTTCTTTGTTTGTGTGTGTGTGTGTGTGTGTGTGTGTGTGTGTGTGTGTGTGTGTGTGTGTTCCTAGGGATTGAACCCAGGGACATTCTGCCTCTGAGATACACCCCAGCCCTATTTTATTTTTATTTTTTGCAATACTGGGGATTGAACTTGGGCATTCTACCTTTGAGCTACATCCCCAGCCCTGTTTTTTATTCTTTATTTTGAAAGAGGGTCTCACTAAGTAGCTGAGGCTGGCCACAAATCTGCGATCTTCATGTCTCAGCCTCCCAGTACTGAGATTACAGGTGTGCGCCACCACGCCCAGCTTCCTATTTTACTTTTGAAACAGGGTCTCACTAAGTGGCTGAGGCCAGCCTCAAACATGCTCCTGTCTCAGCCTCCCAAGTACTGGGATTACAGATTACAGGTGTGTGCCACCACTCCTGGTCCTGCTTCTCTCCATCTGCATTATAATCTCTCACCAGAACTATGGAAATTGCTCCTTCTCCCCATACCTGCTTTTGTGCCCTTTCAACCTATTCTACACTCATCAGCCAGAACACAAACTGATACTTAATACCATTCTTAGGATAAAAACTGGAATTCTAAACATGACCTATAAGGCCTTGCATGATGTAGCCCCTGCCTAACTCCAGCTTTCTTTTATGAGCAAATACTAAACTCCTAATACTGAGTTACCAATCCCATTTGTCAAATTCACTTGAATATTACTTACCTTCTCTCTCTATTCTAGCCACACTGGCCTTTAGTTCCCCTACCTGTCTTGTACTGTTCCATATCAGAGCCTTTGTATCTGTTTCCTGGTTTGCAGTACTTTCCCCCTTTATCTGCTTAATGTGTGTATGTGTGTGTGTGTGTGTGTGTGTGTGTGTGTGTGTGTGTTTTCTGGAAATTGAACCCAGGGCCTCTATCATGCTAGGCAAGTGCTCTACTACTGCAATATACCCCTAAACTCCTTTTGTTTGGGGATTCTGGGGATTAAATCAGGGGCATTCTACTTCTGAGCTACACCCTTAGCCGTTCTATTTGATTTTTTAATTTTGAAACAGGGTCTCACAAAGTTGTGGAGGGCCTCACTAAGTTGCTGAGGCTGGCCTTGAACCTGGAATCTTTCTGTCTCAGCCTCCCAAGTACTGGGATTACAGGTATATGCCACCATGCCAGGCTCCTAGCCCTTTACTTTACTTTGAGGTAGAATCTTGCTAAATTGCCCAGACTAACTTAAAACTTGTGATTCTCCTGCCTTGGCCTCTTAAGTAGCTGGTAGTTCTTCCTGAGATCTTAGTTCAAATACTATTCTCTCAAAGAACAATTATGTCTCCCATAATTGGTCATGCTTGTTTGTGTACCACTTTTTCTGTGTGTGTGGTACTGGAGATCAAACCTGGGGGCATTCTACCTCTGAGCTATACCCCCAGCCCGATTATATATTTTTTTGGAACAGGGTCTTGCTAGGTTAATGAGAGTCTCGCTCTTGCTGAGGCTGTCCTCAAACCTGTGATCCTCCTATCTCAGCCTCCCAAGTACTGGGATTACAGGCATGTGCCACCATGCCCAGCTGTGTAGCACTTCTAACGGTTTGTAATTATATAGCTCATGAGCACATCGAATCCATGTCTCTATTAGCCACCTTATTATCCTCATCACTGTCTGGCACATAGTATGTGCTCAACAAATATTTGCTGAGTGAACATCATTTCAGTCTCCTCCCAACTCAGTTTACTGTTAACATGACCAAGAGAAAGGCCTTTTATCTGAAGAAAAAGAAGTGAACCTGAAAACTTCACCTTTGACCTTTTGCCAATAATTTAGAGATGTCTTTCATTCTCAAACTCACAGAATGGTAGCTTCTGTCCTTACATAGACAAGTCAACTCCTGAAAGACTCATCTAGAGCAATTTACTCTCATTCTACTTTTCACTCAATTTCTAAGTTTTATAGTTCTGCCTAAATATTTCTTGAACCCTTTCCTTTCTCCCCATCCCCATTTCATTGCCATAAACTTTTATCAGCTCTTATTCAGATTACAGCAGCAATCACCCAAACTGTCTTGAGTCTGGGCACCTTTTGATTAGTTAGGTGGTATCTCAGTTACACGTAACAGAGACACAAATAACACTGACTTACAAACTTTATTTTTCTCTCAACTAAAAAATCTAGTCCAAAGCTGGTATCATAACTTCACAGTCATCTAAGAATTAGTTCCTCATCTTAGGAACTTTCTGATGATTGTGTCTGGGGTATGACCCTCATCCTTGTGACCCAAGGTAGAACTTTCTTTATCACATAAGCATTCCAAGGAATAGAATAGGGCAAAGATTGAGAGTAAAGAGGGATACCCTCCTCCCTTTAAGGATATATATTGGAAGTTGCACATCAGAATTTTATTTTTGTGGTACTGGGAATGGACCCTAGGAGTGTTCTACCTCCGAGCTAACCTCTAGCCCTAGTTTATTTCTTATTTTGGAACAGAGTCTCACTAAATTTTGGAGGGCCACACTAAGTTGCTGAGACCGATCTCAAGTCTGCAATCCTCCTGTCTCAACCTCCCAAGTACTGGGATTACAAGCGTGCACCACCACACCCATCTTGTACATCAGAAATTTGTCATGAGACTCAATCTTGTTACAGGGCAGGTTGAGAAATATAATCTTGGGAAAGAGGGGTGGTTCTGGGAATTGAACTTAGAGGCATTCTACCTCTGAGCTTGCTTCCTTCCTTCCTTCTTTCCTTCCTTCCTTCCTTCCCTCCTTCCCTCCCTCCTCCTCCTCCTTCTCCTCCTCCTCTTGCTCCTCATTCTCATTCTTCTTTTTCTTGGGAACAGTATCTTGCTAAAGTTACCTCATGCTGGCCTCCAACCTGCAATCCTCCTGTTTTAGCCTCCCAAATACTGAGATTACAAGCCTGTGCCACTGTGCCTGGCTTGGAAAATGTACTTTTTGTTCTTACCCATCATTTGCCTAGATAAAGATTGGGGGTTTTGTTTGTAAAGAAGAGCACAGTTGCTATTAGGAGATACCCACAATTCATTTTCCACACTAGCCAAGAATGTTTCCTGTAAAATATAAATAATCATGGTACTTGTCTACTTAATGACTTTGGACTCTTTAACAGCACAACTGAGGCTTTCTCTAATCGGTTTCCAGGTAACCTCTGGCCTCATCTTCAACCCTATTAGTTTATTTTCTTATCCTTGGCTTATAACTGGATCACTTTATTTGTGATGCTTGGACATAGCATGCTAATTAATTCTGAACTCTGTTTTCTGGATATGCCTCACATTCACCCATATATTAATATATTCCACTAATATTTGATTTCATTTACTAACACTAGGTTAAGCCCTGCAGAGAAAGAGATGAATGAGAGAGGTAATGGTTGTTGTCTTGGAACTTAACGTAGATATATAAAGGTCAACATAGGAAAGTAATAATAGCCGTGATGAATGTTAAGAAGGAATATATGTTGTAATGAAAACATACAATATTATTAATTTGTTTGTGGGGTGAACGAGAGCTTTTTCTGAGGAAGTGATTTTGAAGCTGAGATCCAAAGGATCAATTAGAATGAATTGGACAAAAGATGGGAGAAGGCTGTCTTCCTTTCCTTCATGTTTTTGTTCAGATGTCACATTTGATTAAGGTTTACTCTGATGATCCCAGTTTTTGTTTTTTTCCCAGTACTGGGGATTGAATCCAGGGGCATTCTACCTCTGAGTTACACCCCCAGCTCTACTTTTATTCTTTATTTTGAAACAGGGTCTAACTAAGTTGTAGAGGATCTCACTACATAGCGGAGGTTGGCCACGAACCTGTGATCCTCCTGTCTCATCCTCCCAAATACTGGGATTGCAAGTACTGGGATTACAAGCATGTGCCACTACACCCAGCAACCCATACTTCTCTCAAACACTCCTGGTCCTTTCTCCCCTTATGCTGCTGTGGATTTTTCTGTAGCATTCATCACTTCTCACATGCTATATAGTTTACTCATTTTGTTTATTGTTTATTATCTCCTAGAATGTAAGCTCCATAAATCAGGAATTTTGTGATTGTGTTTTGTTTTGTTTTGTTTTTTGGTACTGGGGATTGAACTCAGGGGCATTCTACCTCCGAGCTGTACCCACCAGCCCTATTTTTTATTCTTTATTTTGAAACAGGGTCTCACTAAGTTGCGGAGTGCCTCACTAGGTAGCAGAGGCTGGCCGCGAACCCGGATCCTCCAGTCTCAGCCTCCCAAATGCTGGAATTACAAGCGTGCGCCACCACGCCCGGCTCTAACCAAGAATCTAGAAGAGTGCCTGACATAGCTGATATTCAGTAAATATTTGTTGAACCAATGGAGCTGTGAGAGCAGGGTTCCAGTGCAGAAGCATATAGTTGGGCTTTAGAGAGGAGAGGAGCACCTCTAATTGGTAACGGGAAGGAGGGAGGCATAAATGAGAGCAGATCTAAGTAGTTGTTTGGTTTGGTATTGGGAGATTGAGAGAGTTCCTTTTAAATAGCCTATGTGATGGTTAGTATTGTATGTAAATTTAGTGAGGTTGTCATACCCAATTTAACACTAATCTAGGGATTGCCATGGAAGTATTTCATGGGTGTGGCTAATATTTATAATTACCTATAGTTAGTTGACTTTAAATAAAGGAAGTTACCCTTGACAATGTAGATTGGCCTTATCTAATCAGCTGAGGCCTTCAGAGCAAAACTGAAGTTTTCTAAAAAAAAAAAAAAAGAAGAAATTCTGCCTCGACTGCAGCATTAACTTCTGCCTGAGTTTCCAGCATGCTGGCCTGCCCAACAGAATTTGGACTTACCAGCCCCCACAGTTATGTGAGCCAATTCCTTAAAATAAATGTCTTTATATATACATATATCTTATTTCTATGGAGACCTCTGATTGATACAGCATCTTTTTTTTTTTTTAATAGGAGGTGAAGTCATCATCTGAGAATAAAGCAGAGGAAAATGGAAGATGAGAAAATACAGGAGGTTTCAAATAATCTTTGTACAGAATAGAAGACTGGATTGACAAAAGAAACAATTAGATTTTTAGGTAGTGTTGAAGGCTCAGCAAAGGTTACTGGACAGAATTTCCTGTGTTCTTGACTGTCTGGAATGCATCTGTTGTTTTAAAGCCTTAAACTTTAGGGCCTATTGTGACTTGGGGACTTTTCTCACCCCTCCCAGGAAAGGTAGTCCATGCCCTTATTCATGCCTTCACTGAATCCAAGTATGCCTTGTTTACAATTATGTCAAAATGACGAACAAACAACACAGTAATTATATCCTGTCTATTATCCATCTATTCTCAATTCTCAGGCTCTCTTCTAAGCACTTTACATACATTAGTTCATTTAATCCTCATAACTACCTTATAAAGTGGACAGTATTATTTATTTACTTATTTATTTATTTCTGTGGTACTGTGGATGGAACCCAAGGGCATTCTACCTCTGAGCTATACCCCTAGCCATATTTTATTTTTATTGAAACAGATTCTCACTGAGTTGCAGAGGGCCTCACTAAGTTGCTGAGGCTGGCCATGAACCTGCGATCTTTCTGTCTCAGCCTCCCAAGTACTGGGATTATGAGTGTGCAGCACCATGCCTGACTAGGTGGACATTATTACTATCTTCAGTTCCAAAAAATGAAACTGAGCAGGTGAAGTCAGGATTTTTTTTTCAGTTTTAAAAAATAATTTAAAAATTTAATTGTTAGCATATATTACTCACACAGATTGATAGTTTTCATTGTGACATTTCATATATGCATATATGCAACCACCTTTCCCTCTCCCTCAGTCTCCCTCAAGCCTTCTGCTCCTTCCCTAAAAATGCCCCCTTCTACTTTCATGATGTAAATAATGAAATTAATATCATATTAAAAATCATATATGAGAGAAAACATGTGATACTTGTCTTCCTGAGGTTGGCTTATTTTATTTAACATAATGATGTTGAGTTTCATTGATTTTCCTGCAAATGACATGATATCATTCCTCTTTATGGCTGAACAATACTCTATTGTGTGTGTGTGTGAGTGTGTGTGTGTATGTGTGTGTATATCTCATATTTTCTTTATCCATTCATCAACTGATGGTCATTTAGGGTGATCCCATAACTTGGCTATTGTGAATAGTGCCACAATAAACATGGGTGTGCAGGTAACTCTTTTGTATGCAGACTTCAGGTATATACCTAGGAACTATACAGCTGTATCATATGGTAGTTCTAAGTTTTTAGAAACCTCCTGTTTTCCCTAGTAGTTATACTAATTTACATCCCCACCATTAGTGTATAATGGCCCCCCCCATATCCTTGCCACCATTTGTTATTTTTTGTTTTCTTGATAATAGTCATTCTGATGGGGTAAGATGAAATCCCAATGTAGGTTTTTTTCAGTTTATTTCCTTTTGTACTAGGGATTGAACCCAGGGACATTCTACCTCCAAGCTACATCCCCCAGCCATTTTTATTTTTTAAATTTTGAAACAGGATCTTGCTAAGTTGCTGAGGTTCTCACTAAATTGCTGAGGCTGACCTCAAACCTGTTATCCTCCTGTTTAATCCCAGCCACCCAAGTACTGGGATTACAGACATGCGCTACGACACCCAGCTCAATGTAGTTTCAATTTGTATTTTCCTGATGGCTAAAGATGTTGAGCATTTTTCATATACTTATTGACAATTTGTATAAAGTCAGGATTTCAATTCAGGCAGTCTGACCCCAGAGCCTATTTTCTTTCTCACTAATGAAGATTGTTATGCATTTTTTCCACAAATATTTTTTTATCATCTATTCATGGTTCCTAGAACTACTAGGAACTGACCACTATGGAGCTTATATTTCTAGTCAGGGCAAATAGACAATAAGCAAATATTTATATGAAATGATAATAGGTGCTGTGGGGAAAAATAATTCAGAATAAGGAGGACACAAATGTTAGGAAGAGTGTTGCTATCATCTTTTGGGTGGTTAGGGAAGAACTCACTAATAAGATGGCATTTGAGCAGAGACTTGAGATGAGGGAGAGAGCCTTCAGGACATATCAAAGGAAGAGTGTTCACTCTTCCACTACCCAACTAATGCTGTGAGTCACTAATTGGGCCCCAATGTCAATTTCCCCTTCTTTCTCTACTAATTGAACCCATGAATTTTATCTGGTCATATGACCACTGAAAATAAAGAATAGATTTTGTAGCTTTACTTATAATTAGGTACAACCATGAGATTGAGTGATGTGTACAATTACCAAGCTGTGTCCTTTTTTCTTTTTGTTTTTTTGTGGTATTGGGGATTGAACCCAGGAGGGTTCTACCTCCAAGGAACACTCCAAGTCCTTTTTTATTTCTTGTTTTGAAATGGGGTCTTGCTAGGTTACTGAGAGTCTTACTAAGTTGCTAAGGTTGGTCTTGAACTTGTGATCCTCCTGTTGCAGTTTCCCAAGGACTGGGATTATAGGTGTATGTCACCATGCCCAGCTCAGGCTGTGTCCTTTAAAAAAAAAAAAAAAAAAAAAAAGAATTGCCTTCTTTTTCTTTCCCTCCATCTCATTAGTTGGGATGGGTTTATGATACATGAAGCAGAGAATGCAACCAAGTCATGCTGGACATCTGATCTATAGAACTGTGAGATGCTATGTAGATCTTGCTTTTAAACTGCTTAGTTTGTGATAATTCGTCACACATGGTGGTGAACTCTCTTGGCCCTTGCCGACAAGGACTACTTCCTTGGAGAAGACAGAACAACTAAAAGACTACCATGATGTTAGCCTGGAGTACTTATACTTGAAAAGTTGTGTGTGAGAAAAAAAAAACAAAACTCCAATTGTGCTTAAGCCATTGTATTTTGAGTCTTTTTTTTATTACAGTATATGTGTGGTATGAATCTATGAATCTTAAGATGGTCCCTCAAATTTCCCAACCCCTGGTGAACACACCTGCATATTTCCTGGGACTGTGAATATGACAGTTTAGTTTTTTACTTCTGTGATTAAGATTACATATTATGGCATAGTTGACTATAAGGGAGATTATCTGGGAGGGCCTGACCTAAGCATACCAGCCCTTTCAAAGCAAGGAGAGTCCTTTGACTGGTTGCAGAAAAAGACAATAGAATATTGTGAAGCTTGACAAGGGTTTGAGGCACTGTTGCTGGCTTGAAGATGGGGGAGGGGACATGTGGCAAGGAAATCCTCTGAGACTTGAGAGTTTCCCCCTGTTGACAGCCAATAAAGAAATAGGGACTTAAGTCCTACAACTGCAAGGAACTGAGTTCTGCCAATAACAAGAATGAGCTTGAAACTAGATTTTTTTTCCTCAAAGCTTCCAGACAAGAACCAACACCTTGATTTCAGGTTTATGATACATGAAGCAGAGAACCCAACCAAGTCATGCTGGACATCTGATCTATAGAACTGTGAGATGCTATGTATATCTTGCTTTTAAGCTGCTTAGTTTGTGATAATTCGTCACACAGGCACATAAAATGTGTACATTAGCGAAGGTTCTCCAGAGAAACAGAATCATAGGCTGAGAAGTGCCACAATCTATATCCATAACCTGGAAAACCAGGAAAGCCAGTGGTTTAATTCAGTACAACTCTAAAATCTTGAGAATCAAGAGTACCAATGTTTGAAAGCAGGAAAAGATGGATGTCTAAGCTCAAACAGGTAAAAAAATTCATCCTCTGCCTTTTTGTTCTATTTGGGCAATAGATTGGATGATACCCACTCAAATTGGTGAAGGCAATCTTCTTTACTCAGTCTGCCTATTCAAGTGCTAATCTCTTCTATAAATATCCCCACACACACGTGCAGAAATATTTTAGCACTAATCTGGGTATCCCTTAGCTCAGTCAGATTGATACATGAAAGTAACCATCACAATTGGTATATGTCCTAATAGGTGCACAAGTAGAGGGCATAGCATATATGTAGGCTTTGAGATGGATGTGGGGTTGGTGTGGTCCAGGCATAGCAGGAGTAGAGTGAATAGAGATAGAAGGCCACAAAGGTAGCACCCATCAGATAGTTTGTAGACCATGGTAAGACTTTGGCTTTCACCTGAAGGGATGAGATGATAGGACATTACCCAGCTTTGAGCAGAGGAGCGAAAGAATCTGACTATATTTTAAAAGGGTGCACTCTGAAAAGAATAGCTTGTAGGGGCAAGGGTGGAAGTAGGGAGACTGGTTAGAAGGCCATAAAATAATTCAGATGAGAAATGATAGCAGCTTAGACCAAGATTGTAGCACTTAAGATGGTTAGAAATAGCTGGATTCGAGC
>PVLC010046433.1:0-11453 GCA_004027655.1 Graphiurus murinus | reverse complement strand
CAACCTGGGACCCATCGCCACTAATCAGTACCCTGATGGTTCAAGTTCATTATTAGGAATCTCAGTCTTTTAGGGAAAATTGAGTTGAGATCATAACTCCTGCTTTTCCTAAGAAAAAGTGAACTTACATTAGTGTGGAAGGAAAATAATTCACCAAATACTAAGATCTGATCCAAATAGAATTTGAAAACAAAGCAACTGCATAAATTCCTTTTTCTTCCTATACCTCAGTGAAGAAAAAACAAGACATCTAATAGGAAATCAACCCCAAGGGTTTTCTTTACCAGCCCAGTGGCTAGTATAGCCTGGGCCTGCTGCAAGTATTGATTGACTAATTGACTTACCTCTTCTGTATAGACATATGTTATTCTTGCAGAAGGCTTCCTATCAGAACCCTCTGCTGATGTTTAAGGAATTCTCCTATCTTATCACACACACACACACACACACACACACACACACACACACACACAGTCTCTTGTGTTTTAGGCTGATATATAGATGCAGCAAGAAGCATTATTAACACAGAGAAGCCACTTTGTGGTGTGCAATCAGCAAAGTTACAGCCGTGCCTACTTAAGCACTCACTAAGGCCTGATGATCAACTTATCTTTAAGGATTTTGCAGGAATTATATTTTCAATAGTCTCCATCACTCCAAGATATTTTTTTTATCACTTTCTACTATAACATTAGAAAATCAAATCCAAGAAATTCATCTCCATCAGATTTTACCTACCTAAACATGTAGGTGAATTCCTCTTCTTTGATGGAGTTACCAAAAATCTTCTTTAAGTCTGGGTCTGCCGGGAAGTGATCTTCCTTACCACCTGTAAGGCTGGAACTCTGGAAATCATGGAATAGGCACACAGACCAGCTTCCTGGGAAGCATTTAGGCATTGGTACCACATAAGAAGCACAACTCTTGTTCCTTAAAGGTAAGCTTGTTCTTACTTAGTATTCTTGAGGCCCTGGGTTCAATCCCCAGTACAAGGAAGAAGGAAGGGAGGAAGGGAAAAAGGAAGGAAGGAAGGAAGGAAGGAAGGAAGGAAGGAAGGAAGGAAGGAAGGAAGGAAGGAAGGAAGCCTTGCACATGCTAGGAAGTCTTCTACCACTAAGCTACATCCACAACCCTTTTTATTTTTTATTTGGAAACAGGGTCTCACTAAGTTACCCAGGTTGGCCCAAATGTCATCCTCCTGCCTCAGCCTCCAGATAGCTGAGATTATAGGCATGCACCACCATGCTCAGCTCCAAAAGAATACTTTCACCAAATGTCCCAAAAGAAGAAAGCTATCCAGGCAAACTCAATCTTCCATTATGTCAGAAAAGAAAACACTAATAATTAAAATTATTAGTTTTAATAACATACTAATGATAAATACTTATTAAAAATATCAGTAGCCTATGTCAACATCATCAAAAGTATAGCTAATCTTACAAAACTTAAAGGATACCCTGTTTGAAAAAGACATTGTTCCAGAACAATCCAGTTGCAATGAATGAGAACTGGCCCCAATATACCATGAGACCAAAGAAAGAGGCAAATAGATCCAGGATTGCACAGAATGCAATTCTGGGGGGACTTAAAGGCAGAAGTGTGGTCCTGAGAGGAACCAGAACTGGGAGTCCCATAATTAGGGTCAGAAGAAGAGGTGTATGTACTGGTCAGACAAAAGTGACTTTATCCAAGCTGGAATGTACTTGGTTTATCTCAAACTAGTATCAAAGACTGCAAGCACACCCCTGATGCTGATGGCACCAATGTCTAGTGGTAAGGCTCCACATTTTGCTCTAATGGTTTTGCTTCTTAATAGTATGCTGGGAAACCAACCAGAGTTCCTCAGAGCAATCATGATGGGTCTGGTTCAAGATGGCTGCAGTCAGGTTAAAAGCTGAATTCATGTTTCAAAAACTGAGAATCTTTATCAAACAAGTGACCTGAGAGTCCCTGATGAAACAAATAAAAAAATGATTTTATAACACAGACTCAGCCTCTGAGGAACACTTGAGTTTGAATGGCTTGGATGGTGCAACCCAGGGACCCACAACATCAGCTGGTCTGCATTGGACTTCGTTTTCCTTTAGGTCTGGTAAAGTTACTAAAGCCTGAAAAAGTAGTAAAGTAGTAGCTGGCTGAGTTACCAAAACCTCCAGAAAATGTAAAAACAGGACCCTGGGAATGCAATGGATAAGAATGAAAGTAAATGTTTGATCTATTCTACTTATAATCATCTTGGTATAATGACTTTCACAAGTTTTGTAAACTTTACAATATTCTGTATTTTGTGTGTCCCTTATGGATTTGGAGCATTTATAATTCTTGATTTTAATTAAATTTTAAAAAGCCTTTTATTAAATTTTAATAAATGTTAAATGCGTGAAGAAATCTAGTTGGCTAAACTCATAAGATATTTTAATCACTTTTGTAAATATTGTGCAATCCTTTAGAGAAATCCTTAAGGGAAACATTCAACCATTAAAAAGCACATTTTCTTTATACACTGAAGCTCCCAGAATATTAAAAAAAAAAACTTGAAACTTTCTTCTGCTCTGAGTTTCATGGCTGCTAGCAACACCAAATTTATTCTTGGGGTGGCCTAATTATAATTGATTCTTTGAAGTCGGTGGTGGTAGCGCACACTTGTAATCCCAGCATTTGGGAGGCTGAGACTGGAGGATCTGGGTTCGCGGCCAGCCTCAGCTACCTAGTAAGGCCCTCCGCAACTTAGTGAGACTCTGTTTCAAAATAAAGAATAAAAAATAGGGCTGGGGGTATAGCTCGGAGGTAGAATGCCCCTGAGTTCAATCCTCAGTACCGCATAAAAAAAAAAAAAAAAGATTCTTTGATTCAATAAACATATATTAAATGTATTTTGTGCTAAGACTGTGTAATTCAAACCCCAAAACATCTGCTCTTTTGACCAATACCATTTGTTTGTGAATTTATTTATGTATGTATGTGTGTGTATTTATGTATGTATTTACTTGTTTGTTTGTTTATTTATTTATTTATTTATTTTGGCACTTGAGATTGTACCCAGGGGTGTTCTACCTCCCATGCCCACCACCTTTAAGGTTTTATTTTGAAACAGGAACTTGAGAGTCGCTGAGAGTCTTGCTAAGTTGCTAAGGCTGACCTCAAACCTGTGATCCTCCTGTCTCAGCCTTCCAGGTACTGAAATTGCAGGCATGTTCCACCACACTCCACTGACAAATACCATTTAGACCACTATAAAACATTTTTCTACATTGGAAAAGAAAACAAGGTATAGAATGATAGGTTCTGCTATTGACTATGCCACAGCAGGTAACTTCAGACTTCCAGGATAAACTTAGAGAAGTGTTTAGTCAGAAAAAAAGCAAATCAATCCACCAATTACTTCCTTCCTCATGGCATTAATATGATAAATCTTTACATCACAAAACACCATTTTGCGGAAACATCCATTTCCTTGCTTCTGTTCATGCCTCTAAATATGTTTCTGGAAGTTTTCACAAATCATTGTGGGATATGCAGTAGTTACACGCAGTAGCCAAGAAATATTTTACAATATTGAGCAATTCATTTTTTTTCTTAAAATTGGATCCAATAGGTATAGATGTAGGGATATATCATGAGAGATAATACGAATCTCTTCCCTAGAGAATAAGAGAGATGGGACGTTAGAATTATAAATTGTGTTGTTTTTATTAAAATGTATAAAAAGATCTCATTAAAACCTCAAATATTAAATTCTCAGCTTAATCTGAGTAATCTTAATTTTAAATTTTCATTTTTAATTAAAATAAAATTAAATAATAATTAGCTAAATTTTTATTTAAATAAAATTAGAGTTAATTTTATTTCATTGCAATTATATTTTATTACTTATACAATAGTCATCAATTATAATTTTATTTTACCTTTTAACAAGGTGCTCTGAAAATGGTAACACCTAGACTTTTGGCCAAAAATCTAGATGAATTCTCTCTCTCTCATATATGATAGTTACAATTTATTACCAGGAGACAAGGCAAAACTGTGTCAATAGTAATGAGATTCTTTGGAATAATTTAGAGATTATATCAAATACTTTCATCTGCCTAAAGATGGAAATGACTTATTGGAACATACCTTACAAAGCACTCAAACAAAAGAATGAGCATGCTGAAGAAACGTTAAGTCAACAGGTTTTTAATTTGGACAGGATGCCCTAACGGAGTGCAAGGAAGGGAACAAGGAAGATCTCCAAAATCATGTTCTTTGGTAGAAAATAAAGTTAGTATTGAATTTTTAGTCTCTAGAGTTACTAAGTATGAACCATTGTATACTATTAATAAAATGAGTAAAAGCTTCTTCTAAAAATACAAAGACAACAACAACAACCTAAGTTTGACTAGTCACCTTTTTGAAGCAATTCACAGGCCTCAGCAAAGCAAAATTTCTCCAAACTGAAAACAGTAAAATACTAAGAACTACAATGACTGTAGGGAGGTTATTTAATTTGTCATTACTGTCAGTAGCACATATAATAAGTAAAAATCCTGATTAAAACACAAAATTACTAATTATGAAAAGAAGTAACTAGAAATAAAAACATGACTAATAAATATTATGAAGTAAATAGGTCATAAATAGGTGCTACTAATAAGTAGTAATAACATATAAATTATTCATTTAAACATTACTGATTCATTAACAGAAAATCCAGACATATGAATAAATAGTTAAATTCAGTCATCTTTGCTATTCTGTCAACTTTCCATGACATAAAAAAATATAGTTTTAGCCGGGGGTGGTGGCACATGCCTGTAATCTTGGTACTTGGGAGGCACAGACAGGAAGATCTCAGGTTCAAGGCTAGCCTTAGCAACTTATGGAGACTCTGTTTCAAAACAAAAAAATAAAAAGGGGTGGGGGTAGAGATAGAATTACCCTAGGTTCTATCCTCAGTACAAAAAAAGTATAGTTTTACATCACTTTTAATCTGTGGTTATGAAAGCATATTTGTCAAGGTTGCAAAATGGGTCATGTTTGGTTTAACTATTTGTCTCTTTTTAAATGTTTAGGCATACAAAATATGAGCCTCAATAACTTGAGATATGATAGCCAGATTCCAAGATCGTCCAACAGTGTTCACGTCCTCATGTGGTACCCTCTATATTATACCTGATCATTATAGCATAAGTGAGAAAATACCACTTTTGAGGTTGGGTTATAAAAGACATTGTTTACATATTTGTATCTCTATCTATTTCTATCTCAGTCTCCAAGATCATTCCCCTAAGGAAATCCAGCTGTCATATTTTGAGCAACACATAGGTCATGAACTAAGGCTCTCTGCCAACTCTACTTGAATGACTGTGGGTTTCCGTTTGCATCCTCCAGCCTCAGTTGAACCTTGAGATGACCATATCCTCAGCTGACAGATGGACTGCAAATTCATGAGAGATCATGAATAAAAACCACCTAGCTAACCCATTCCAAATTGTTAACTCTCAGCAATGTGAGCAAATAAATGTCTGTGTCTTAAATTGCTAGATTTTGAAATCACTTGCTCTGCAGCAATAGATAACTAGAACAGTTGGAAAAAGGATTGCCTGCCTCAAAGGATTTCAAAGAGTGGATAGACTCACAAAGGCAAAGCAAGGAACCACTAACTGTGCCTTACAAATAGTAAGTGTCTGGATGCCCGCTATAATGATATGTAGAACAGCAAATGAGAATAAGGAATAACACAAACTTGGCCAAAAGAACCTTTTCCCTTCAGTCTATTCTCTCTGAGCCCTGGCCTGGGAAACCCCAGAATATTAGAAACATATTTCCTATCTCCAAAATATCAGATATAAGAAAGTCCAGAAGGAAAGAGAAGTGAACAGAATACAGGTCCTATATTGCTGCAGGTGCTTGATCCAGTGCTGGGAAGCAACAGGGGAGGAGCTGAGACAGGGTAAAGAAGTTTTGAACTGGATGAGATTGTGGTTTTATCCTAGACTGGAGGTTTTGAACTTTTTAAATTGTTTGTTTGGTTGTTTGTTACTGAGTGTTGAACCCAGAGGCATTCTATCTCTGAGCTACACTCCCCATCCCATTTATTTTTTTATTTTGAAACAACTCTTGCCAAGCCTCCTATTCTGTGGATTGCCTTTTCACTTTGTTGAATACATGCTTCAATACACATAAGTTTTTAATTTTAATGTGAACCAATATATTTGTTATGCTTCTTGTCTCTGCTTTTTCCTGTGTTTTCTTCTACAAGTTTTATAGTTTTAGCTCTATAGTTAGGTCTTTGATCCAATCCGAGTTCATTTGTCTATGGCACAAAACAAAAGTCTACTTTCATGTTTTTGCATGTGAATATTCAATTTTCCCAGCATTATTTGTTGAAAAGACTATCTTTCCCCTCATGTAATCATGTAATGTTTTTGGCACACACACGAAAAAAATCATATGATGCTTTTCATGATTATAGACACCAGTTTTTAGTACCTGAAATCATAAGCAGTGAGTTTGCCTGAGATGGTGTCCAAGGTTGAGGAACAAAGATCTAATAAGTCTTGAATGAAAGCTGTGATAGGATCCAATTAAAGCTTTTTCCTGTTTTGCTTGTATCCCAATAAGAAAGGAATAGTGTGTGTGTGTGTGTGTGTGTGTGTGTGTGTGTTTCTGCTATGATGTAGCAAAAAGGTAATACAAATTTTCTACATAGGAGCAAATAGTAAATATTTTAGACTTTTCAGGCCATATATGTATGTGTTGAATACTTTTCTCTTTTTAAAAAACTTTTAGAAAATGCAAATAATATTCTTGACTTTCAGATTGTACAAAAACAGGCTGAGGACCTGTTTATAATAGTTGGCTGACCCCTAAATTATATAATCTATGTGAATGAGGAAAAGTTATTACAGTCATGAAATAAAGTTATTCAAGCCAAAGAACTGAGGAGTTAGAAATAGCTAAGCATTTGTTTTGGCCAACATTCTCACTGCTGCACTCCAAAAGACATGAACACATGCAACTTAAAGGAAGAAAGATTTATTGACTCACAGTTTTTGGAGATTTCAGAGTTCAGTCCATGCCAGGCTGGGTCTGTGGAGCTCAGAGGACATGGCAGGAGGAAGCAGAGAGAGGGAGAGAGCAAGGCTCTGCTCTCACATCATGGAGGCCAGAAGCAAGGAAGGGAGTAACGGGAAGAGAAACCAAACATAGTCCCCAAGGTCACAATCCCCCCACCCCACCCACCCCTGGGAACAAGCTCCTCTGGCTACACCCCACCGACCCAGGTCACCACCAAGTAAATCCATAACAATGGATTTATCTACAATGAGATTGCAACCCTCATGACTTAATTATGTCAACTCTGAATGTTAATACATGAGCTCTTAAGGGGACTTTCTATATCTAACTATAACAGCAGTTCAGGGTAGAGGACTAAGGAACAGGAAGGATTAAGAGAAACCATCCATAAAAAGGACATGGTGCATTCCTGTGATCCCAGTACTTGGGAGGCTAAGACAGAAGGATCACAGGTTCCAGACCAGCCTCAGTAACTTAGCAAGACCCTCAGCAACTTATTGAGACCCTATTTCAAAATAAAAAATAAAATAGCCCTGGGGGTATAGCTGAGAGGTAGAATGTCCATGGGTTCAATTCCCAGAACCAAAAATAAAAATAAAATAAGAACAGAAACAGGGAAGGATAATAATATACAGGAATAAAAATGACCAGGCAAGGACAATACAAGTTAAAAGGAAACTTCAGCTTTCCTGTGGGTCTAAGTCCAAAAACAATTGGTGTGAGCAAATTCCAAGAGTAATCAAAGGGGAGGATAAAGGAGATAAGAGGCACCAGAAGGGACGAGCTGGATAATATCAAGAAACTAAAAGAGCACACACTATAGGGAATGAAAGAGACTTGAGTTAGGGGTTGAAACTGGACCATGGACACTGAGTCCTAGGACCCAAACCAGACCAATCACTAGGGAACAAAGGGGAGTCACAAATTAGAAGAGAAGCTGGATTCCTGAGAGTTTCAGCAGCTACTCTCTTTGGGTCCCCTCCCCTGTGGGAACTTCTGTGTCTCTCTCTTTTCCTTGGCTTAAAATAAAAATAAAATTTCATACTTTTATACCTACCCATCTACTGTTCAGTGACTTTTTTTTTTTTTTTACTGCACTGGACAAGTACTCAAAAAGAGAAAGATCTGTTGTCCAGATGAAGTACATGACAGCTAAGCTCTATTGAATGGAATGAGTGGTGTGATTTTTAAAGTTTTTTTTCTTTTTTCTTTTTTTGGTACTGGGGATTGAAGCCAAGAACATTATCCCTTCAAGCTACTTCCTCAGGCATTTTGTTTTGTTTTGTCTTATTTTAAACAGAGTCTTGCCAAATTGCTGAAGTTGGTCTCAAACCTGCTTTTCTGCTGTCTCAACCTCACAAGTACTGGGATTACAGGTGTGTACCATCACGCTCAGCAAGTTAAAAAAATTTTTAAGTGTCACATGTATCAGATTTCTCTAAAGAAACAAAGTCAATAGACATATAGTGCTGTATACGAGCAGATTCCTTATGGAAATTGGCTCACCTAGTTAGGGAGGCTAAGAAATCCTTCAGTGTGCCGTCATCAAGCTGAAGAACCAGGGATCTGGTGGTGTAATTCAGTCTGGATCTACAGGCCTGGGAAGCAAGGAAGTCAATGTGGAACTCTCAGTTGGAAGCTGAAGGCCTGACAACTGTGTGGGCCCACCAGGTCAGACCCCAGAGTTCAAAGACTAGGGGACCAGAAATGCTGACATCCAGGGGCAGGAGAAGATGGATATCTTGACTTAGAAAGAAAATAAACTCACCCTTCTTCCACCTCCCTCAAGGATTTGGATAATGCCTGCCCACATTGGTGAGGATGGACCTTCTTTCCTTAGTCTACTGTTTTCAAATGCTAATCTATTCTAGAAACACCCTCACAGACACACCCAGAAATATTTTACTAGCTATCTGGGTATCCCTTATCCAAGACAAATTGACACCTAGAATTAACCGTCATATTAACTGAAATCCATTTAATAAAATCAACCTTCCTGTTTGCATTGTTTTTAAAGATTATCTTATATAGGATCATCTGTAGCTCTGCACATGAGTCCCAGTCCCTTTTGATACTGGAGATTGAGCATGTGATGCCCACACAGTCAGCTTGCATGATATTCAGAGGAGAAGGGCCTGCCATCAACTTCCACAGCTTATGTGTTCAAAGCCCAGAAATCTTATGGAGCATGTAAATTTTTTTTCCGAATAATAATATGTAAGCCAGGCATGATAGCACACACTTGTAATCACAGTACTTGGGAGGCTGAGACAGGAGGATCTCAGGTTCTCAGCCAGCCTGTTACTTTAGTGAGGCCCTCCAAAACTTAGTGAGACCCTATTTCAAAATAAAGTATAAAAAATAGGGCTGGGGGTGTAGCTTGGAGGTAGAATGCCCCTGGGTTCAATCCTCAGTTCAAGGGGGAAAAAAAGAATAATAATTATTATAATCCCATTTCTAAATATATATATATATATATATACATATTAATTCATGAACCAAAATACCATTTCCTTCCTTTTTTTTTATGCCGGAGGTGAAACCCAGGGGTATTCTAACTCTGAGATACTCTCAGCCCTATTCTATTTTTTATTTTGAAACAGGATCTCACTAAGTTTCAGAGGGCCTCACTAAGTTGCTGAGGCTTGCCATGAACCTGTGTTCCTCCTGTCTCAGCCTCTCATATACTAGGATTGCAAGCATGTACCACCACACCCGACTCCAAAGTACTATTACTAACATAACATATTTGTTAGACAAAATCTAGTCTTTTAAAACCCTTATGACTAAAAGTGCCACTTAAAAGGAAATTCTAGTTTCAAACACCAAGCTTGAGATGCCTGTACAATAGATAGGCATTGTTTTGGGTGTGTTTCAATTCTGTTTTTAGAATTTTTGAAGCAATTGGAAATACTATCCTGTACATAAGAAGATCTCAGGTCATAAATGCAACATATAAAGATTTTCTTAGTAAGGCGTGGTGGCACACGCCTGTAATCTCAAGACTTGGGAGGCTGATCCAGAAGGATTGCAGGTTCAAGGCCAGCCTCAGCAGCTTAGCAAGACTCTTAGAAACATAGTGAGACCCTGTTTCAAAATAAAAAATAAAAGTAGGGTTGGAGGTGTAGCTCAGAGGTAGAATGCCTCTGGTTGCAATCCCAAGTACAAAAAAAAAAAAAAAAAATCCTCTTCATTTAGCAGATCAAATGTATTTCCATTTAGAGAAAAAAAATTGAATTTATATTGGTATTGCCTGCAACTCAATGTGGTATTGAAACAGATTTCCTAAGAAATGAAGACAGAAAACACCTCAGAAAATAAATGCTGTTTCTAGAGATTTATGTAATAACTGCACACCACCACCCAAAGTGTTTTCTATTTTTAGGAGCAGAACCCTACTGCACTTTGGTCAAGTGGAGTGAGGATAGAGACAAAAACAAAACTATCCTTCAGAGGGGATATAGTACAGTCATGGAGTCAGTCAATGAAGTACTAAGGGAACATAGGAGAGTTCAGAGTCATCCCTCAACTTTGAGATTGACATCAAAATAAAAGCTTCAGTTATCAAGTGGCCATTTCCTTGTTCGTGAAAGGTTTTAGGGTAGCTTTGTCCTTCGGGACATCGATCAGAAGCAAAGGACTGGGCTATCTGAATCGTGGGTTTGATCCAAGGTGGCAGTTCTAGAATGTACAGATGTCCATGTGCCTGTGTGTGTTACACATATACATATACATGCAACATCACTATGTAAACATATGCAGGTCTATGCACACACATATCTTTGCACATCACAACTATTTCTAAAGAGAATTGTGTTTTCTTTGCTGACATACAAGAAATGTCCATTTCTTGCTTTTTTTTTTTCTGTTGAAAATAAAGTTTACTACATCTAAGGAATTTTGCAGAACCTGAGTGACCAGGCACACTTACTTGGAAAGCCCCTATATTTCTCTGAAGACTTTGGTTTTGGGGTTGTTGGATGTGGAGAGAAAGGGCAGAGAAATGCAGAAGAGGTGAAGAGTAGCCTCGTGAGAAACTAAGCCTTTCTGTATTCTACAACCAACTAAATTCTCTTAACTCTGGTGAACTTAAAAACCTGAGGTGCTAGGAATGGTGAGTGTAATTCAAGTACTTGGGAGGCTGAATCAGGAGGATCAAAGGTTCGTAGCCATTCTCAGCAACTTAGCAAGGCCCTCAGCAACTTGGTGAGACCCTGTTTCAGGATAAAAAATAAAATGAGGCAGTGGGTGTAGCTCAACGATAGAATCCCCCTGGGTTCAATTCCACTGCCAAAACACACACACACACACACACACACACACACACACACACACACACACACTTTTCTGTAAAAGGTTAGAGTAAATATGTTAGGGTTTAGTCTATATACTGT
>PVLC010046432.1:0-11555 GCA_004027655.1 Graphiurus murinus | reverse complement strand
GCTTCAAACCTGGGATCCTCTTGCCTCAGCCTCTCAAGCATTGAGATTACAGGCATGTGCTACTGTTCTCGGGTTCCTTTCTAGTTTTTATTTTGAAACAGGGCCTTGCTAAGTTGCTGAGGCTAGCCTCAAATCTGCAATCCTCCTGTCTCAGCCTCCCACGTACTAGGATTACAGGAATGTGCCACCAAGCATGGCTTCCTATGATTCTTTTCTGTAAAATGGAGAGTTGGGTTATACTCAACACTGAATGTTCCCTGTAATTCTATGACTATCAAACTTTAAAAGCCTGGATCCAAAGTCTCAAACTCCAGTTCTTTTGTTCTAGGCACTTGCTGAGTATTAATTAGTTGACCCTTCAGATTCAATATGTCTGAAGCCAAGTTCTTTTTCTTCAGTCAGCTTCCGCATGGGCGCCACTATCCCATCACCAACACTCAGAAGGCAGACATCTACGTGGGAATCCTGGTAGCTCCCCACCAGTCCCCATTTCCACTCTGTACACAATCAGCCAAATCTACCTACCCATCACCCCCCATTGCCACTCTCTCAGTCCAAACCTTAAAGGCTCAATCTTGTTATCTTTTTTTGTTTCGGTACTGGGGATTGAACTCAGGGGCATTCTACTTCTGAGCTATACCCCCCAGCCCTATTTTTTATTCTTTTGTTTTTGTGTGTGGTACTGGGGATTGAACTCAGGGGCATTCTACCTCCTAGCTCCACCCCCAGACCTATTTTTATTATTATTATTTATTTTGAAACTGGGTCTCACTAAATTGCAGAGGGCCTCACTAGGTAGCTGAGGCTGGGATCCTCCTGTCTTAGCCTCCCATGTATTGGGATTACAAGCATGGTCCACGCCCGGCTTCAATCTTGTTATCTTCACTTCTATCCTTTTTCAAGTAAACTACACATTCCAGTGAATTTTCTTTCTATTTTGTGGTACTGGGGATTGAACCCAGGGGCATTCTACCTTTGAGCTACACCCCTGGTCCTATTTTATTTTTTTAGTTTGAAACAGGGTCTCACTAAATTGTGAGAGCCTCACGAAGTAGCTGAGGCTGGCCTGGAATCTGCAATCCTCCTATCTCAGCCTCCCAAGTACTGGAATTACAAGTTGTTGAGGGCCTTGCTAAGTTACTGAGGCTGGCTTTGAACTTGTGATCCTCCTGTTTCAACCTCCCAAATACTGGGATTACAGGCTGTGCCAGTGGTTTTTTTTTGCGGTACTAGGGATAGAGTCCAGAGGGCATTCTACCTCCAAGCTACATCCCCCCACCCAGTCCTATTTTTTATTCTTTATTTTGAAACAAGGTCTCACTAAGTAATTTGCAGAGCGCCTCACTAAGCAGCTGAGGCTGGCCGTGAACCTGGATCCTCCTGACTCAGCCTCCCAAGTACTGGGATTACAAGTGTGTGCCACCATGCCTGGCTGCCAGTGAACTTTCTAAACTCAGTTCATCTGAAAAACTCCTGAGCTTTCAGGGACTTCTATTTCCTTTTTTTTTTTTTTTTCCGTTTTTGCGGTACTGGGGATTGAACTCAGGGGCATTTTACCTCTGAGCTATACCCCCAGCCCTATTTTTATTTTTTATTTTGAAACAGGGTCTCACTAAGTTGCGGAGTGCCTCACTAGGTAGCTGAAGCTGACTGCGAACCCGGATCCTCTGGTCTCAGCCTTCCAAATGCTGGGATTACAAGTCTGGCTTGACTTCTATTTCCTCTTAAGGAACTTTGGGCAAAGTATCTATGTCCTCCACAACCTACAGTTCTTCCAATCTCAGCTTTCTCTTGTACCCTCAATTCCAGCCAGGACACTCTCTTTTCTGTCCTTTCCCTGCCTCCAGTGTGGTCATGCTCACTCCTGCTTCAGGAATCTGCTCATACTCATGGGACCCTCCTGTCCAAATTCTGCCCATCACCGACAAGCTGGATCAAGGTTCACATTCTTCTCCCAGAAGCTCCTCAAAGAAAGGGAGGAGGACTATGGTCAAATAAATTTGGAAAACTCCGAGAGTTGACCCTAACCCCATTCTTGCAGAGCTTTGCAGAACCTTTAATAGGTTAATTTGATGGTGAATTTCTATCAAAACTAACTTAATCACAGAACCTCCTTTTTAAATAGCATAGTGGATATTTCTCGATGTTCTGTGTTTGAGTTCCAGCTCCAACACTAACTAGTTTTCACTTTTGTAAAATGAGTAGTAAAATAACCTATAGCACAAAGAATTATGAGCATTGAATAAACTAGTTCACATAAATTACCTAGCATGGTACCTTGTACCACGTAAGGCCTCAAAAAATGAGTAGTAGTAACAATAGAAGTAGTTTCATGGAGCAAGATGGGGAAACCCCTACTTTGGCACCTCTCACTCATGCAAGATTCATTTCACTTATGTCTTGGATAAGTACAACCATTTTTTTTTTTTTTTTTTAATCAGGGTCTAGCATCATACCAAGCACATTACGGTAGGAAGTTGGCCTATGCAGTTGTTGTTGTTTTGGTTGTTTCTTGTTTTTGTGGTGCTGGAGACTAAACCCAGGGCTTTGCACATGCTAGGCAAGTGCTCTACCATTGAACTACTTTCCCAGCCCGGCTTATGTGTTTTGATGATGACACAGGTGGTATGGTTTGGTTGGGTTGGGATGTTGGGAAAACATATTCAGTGTGGCTCCAGGGAGGGGTTGGGTTGGATTAGAGCTGAATAAAGGACAATCCCTCAGACCCCGGAAAAGAAAAAAGGATGAAAGGGCTAAAGGAATGGGAGAAAGAAACCGAGGCCACAAGGATAGAAACAAAAGAAATGAGAGGTCAGGAGGTGCTAGAGGGCATCCTACAGATACTTAATTTGTCCAGGAGAAATGAGATTTAATTAGATCTCACTTCCCAACTCCTCCAGAAGTTTTACTTTGGGGGTACCCCAGGGCACTGGGGAGTTTGTGGATGGAATCAAGGAGGAAGAGAGCTGGCGCCTTGGACCTCTTGGGAGTGTCTCAAGCCTCTTTGGTCACCATGGAGATAGGTTGCCACTGGCCTCAGAGACTCCCCCAGGACCTGAGGCCCCTCATCCACACTTTAGCCTCCCAGTGAGACCCAGGAGAGCAAGAAGTGAGAGACGGAGAGAGAGAGAGTGAAAGCCAGCAGCCCAGGCTGGCCAGAGCGAGGAGCTGAAGGAAGGGGAGGGAGGTGGCCTTAGGCAGGAGGCAGAACAGGGAAGCCTCAGCCTGTGAGCAGGGAGCACCGAGGAGTGGAGGTGCAGAGCAGGTGGCTGTAAAGAGCTTGAGGAGTCCCTCGCCTCTCCCTGGGCCTTCCCTCCCTGCAGCCCAGGCCCTGATCATGGTGTGGAGACACAGGGCAGGGCCAGCTAATTGCTGGGTGTGGGTTGATGTTGTGATGAAGAGGCTGGGAAAGGGACTTGAGGGAAGATCTTGGTCCTGAGGGAGTGTGGCTGGTGTAATCAAGAGGTTCTCTGGCTTCACCTGGGTAGGCTGCTCACCAGGCCACACAGGTGCTCTGGGTTTGGGTGGGTCAGGGGCTACTCAGTTTGGGCAGACTGGAAAAATTAAGTCTCGGACCATGGAGGCAGGGCTTGAGTGGCATCTCTACCTACCCTCACTTGGCGAAGGGTCATTCCTAGGGAGAAGGCCTCAGAAGTATGGGGTGAGGGAACTGCTACCAGACAACTCCATTGGAAGGATGGTCGGTCAGGAGGGACCTTTCCCTAGACATGGGTGTGGGGGTGGGGTGAGTAGGGAGATGGTGTGCTAAGGTAGGGTTGGGACTAGAGTAGGCAGATCTAGGATGTGTACGTGTGGGGTAAACAGTAGGGATGGGGAAATTGAGGCAGGACCTGAGGGCAAAGGATTGCTTCCAGTCTCTCTCGCTTCTTCTCTCAGTTCTAGGAAAACAAGAAACCAAAACTCCAAAAATAGAGAACTTTATTGTCAGGGACAAGTGTATAAGGGCTGGGGTAGGGAATGTGGGGCTCAGCCCCAGGAGCCTGGGTTTGAGGAAGCGGTTAATACACATAGAAGGCACAAGTGGGGAGGTCCCCTCCCCGGCAGATTCCCCACTGGGATGGTTCCCCACCAGGAGCCCAGGTCTTCCTGCTCCCTCTCCAGAGAAGCACCTATGGATGTTCTTAGATAGAGACCCAGGCTTCCCAATTTCCCTGACCCCCCTTCTGTTTTCAGACCCTTCTGACCGCCTGCCCATCAGCCCCTCTCCACGAGACCCAGCAGCTGGCCCAGCATCCAGGGACCTGACAAGTCGCAGGCCTGTCCCCAGTGGAAGGGGGCAGGGAGGGGCACAGAGCACACCCTCCCTCAGTTTCCGCTTAATCTAAACGCATGTCTGGGTGAGGCAGAAGGGTCATTACTAAGGCCTCAGGGTCCCACCTCCCACTGTAGACTCAGGCTGGCCCCCACACGGGCTAGAGAGTGTGGCAGGCACTATACACCTGCGGTCACTCCCACACCTCCGTCCAGATGGCCCCATGGTAGGGGTGGGGTGGGGGCCGGGGCGTGCTGAGCCGAAAGGGCTGGCCTACCTGCTTGCTGGGGTATTTGGGGGGGTTGGTGCGGTAGCTGTAGTCGGAGTACTGTTCGGAGCCCGTGGACGTGGTGTCCCCGGTGCCCACAAATGTGTTTGCAGGCGGCAGGTCCTGCACCACCTGGTGCTTCTTGGAGGCCGAGGGTGACTGGGGCTGCAGCTGGATGGAAGGCAGTGGGGAGTTAGAACGGTAGTGGCGGCCCAGGTCGGGGCTGCCTGGTGGGTAGTTGAGGGGCAGGTGGATGCGGGGACTGTCCCCAGGGGCATCGCTCATCAGGTTGAACTTGAGGGACTTCTGCAGCCCGGCCTCATCTTCGTCCTCCACTGGCTTCACGGGCTTCGGGGACTTGCTCTTTTTGCCCTTGCTTTTGTTTCCCTTGGAGGCTTTGCCGCTGGGCTTGGGGGCGTACAGGTCCTTGGTTTCCTTCTTGCCAGCCTGGTAGCCACTCTTGGCCTCCCGCTGCCGGCAGTAGCGCACAAGCACTGCCAGCGCGATAAGCAAGGCCACGGCCACCACACCAGCCACCACGCCAAAGAGGATGTTGCCACGCTGCTTGGAGCGCTCGTATTCTGGATCCCCAGCAATGTCGATATCCAGTGGCGTGTCCAGGCTGTGGCCCAGGAGGGTCTCCAGTTGAGTGCGGTTGGTGAGGGTCTCATTGACATAAAGGTGGACCAATGCTGTGCCGTAGCGAGGGGGCTTGCCACGGTCACTGACCTTCACCACCAGGCGGTGTAGCCCGTGGTGGCGCCGCTCAATCTCCTTCTCCAGGGTGATGGCACCTGAATGTGGCCCAATCTGGAAGAGTCCATAAGGGTTGCCACCAGCGATGCTGTAGATCAGCTCAGCGTTGACACCAGAGTCAATGTCCTCGGCTGTCACCTGGCTGACGGTCTCGCCAAGACGTGTCTGGGGAGTCAGCAGCCGGTGGGAAGTGTTGGAGGGGGCAGTGATAAAGGGTGCGTTGTCATTCTCGTCCAGGACGTTGATGGTGACACCAACGTAGGCTGAGCGGGGTGGGACGCCACCATCCACCGCCTTCAGCTGGAAGGTGTAGGTGCTCTGCTGCTCTCGATCGAAGCTCAGGCTCGACAGGATGGTGCCCGTGCCATTCTGGATAACAAAGTCACCATTGTCCTGCTCCACAGAGAGCTGCACCCGGGCATTCTCCCCCTTGTCCCCATCAATGACAGTCACCATGCCCACTGGACTCAGAGCTGGCATGTTCTCCATCACTGAGAAGTTGTAGCCACTCAGCATAAATTTGGGGTCATTGTCATTGCAATCCAGCACATTGACAAGGACAGTGGCTGTGCCCTGAAGGCTGGGGCTGCCCCGGTCAGCTGCCACCACCTTCAACTCGTAGCTGTCTCTCTGTTCCCGATCAAGGGATGTCTTCACCCGGATCTCTCCATTCTCAGGTGAGATGGTAAAGAGGCCCTGGGCAGCCGGCTCAGGCTCCAGAGAGTAAACCAGCTCCGCATTAGAGCCAGAATCGGCGTCACTGGCAGTGACCTCGGCCACTACTTCACCAGGTTTGTTGTTTTCTGGGAAGGCGACCTCAGTGACGCTCTGGGTGAAGACCGGTGCATTGTCGTTGATGTCCACCACCTGCACCTTGAGGGAGTTGGTGCTAGAGAGTGGGGGGTTGCCAGAGTCCACGGCCACAATCTCAATGGTGTAGTCTTTGACCTTCTCATAGTCAAGCGGGGTGGTGGTCTGCAGGAAGTACTTCTTCTTGCTGTCACTGCCTGTCTCACTGGCTTGGCGTAGCTGGAAGGGCACATCACCTGCCACCACACAGGTGACAGCTGCATTCTCTCCCTCATCTCGGTCAGATACCTGCACCAGAGCCACAGCTGTCTCCTCTGCCACGTCCTCTGAGATGTTAGCCATCCCATCTTGGTGAGTCACTAGCCCTATGCCTCTGATCTCAATGGTGGGGGCATTGTCATTCATGTCCTTCACTGTCACGACCACCTGGGCACGGGCACTCTTGGGGTTGGCACCTCGGTCCTTGGCAAGCACAGAGAAACGCAAGGTGCTTAGGTCCTCACGGTCCACGGGGCCCTGAACAGTGATAAGTCCAGTGTTTCTGTCCAGTCGCAGAAGACGCCTCACAACTTCAGGCGCTTGGTGGAACGTATAGTCGATCTCTGCATTGGCACCTTGATCGGAGTCATTGGCCTTTACCTATAGGGCAGGATGGAAAACCAGGAGGAACAAAGATCAGTTAGACCACGGATGGCAAAGTGTGGGGTCCACGTGCTGCCAATGTCCTTTCCAAAGAGCACGGCAGACACATGAATCCAACTTAGTGCCCTTTCCAGAAGCAGCACAGGCACAGCCTTTCTCCAGTCCTGACACTCTGGCAGACCTTACTATCCTATTTTCCCGAAGTGCTCAGCTGCAGCCTACAGCTCCTCACCAGTGATGCAAGTCACCACCAGAGATGGGACACAGCAAAATTACACTTTACTTCTCTTTACTGTACCAGTCCACACAAACGTGGGGATGAGGATCCAACTAGCAAAAAGGCAAATCTTTCTGTCCAATTAAACTGGTCCCAACCATCTGAGGAGGCGGGAAGGTGTGTGAGCAGTGGAGATGGTGTGTATACATCACAGGGTGTTCAATAGGCACGCAGCCATACATACACACACACACAAGTGTGACTGTGAGAGTTGTGTGTGATTGTGTGTGACTGTGAGAAGGTGTGTTTGTGTACATAGGCTTGCACACATGAGTGGAGAACCACATGCCCACCTGGGGGCCACAGGTGAGGGAATTTCTTCTGAAAGCAGCCAGGTAGGGATGTGGGTCAGAGGGAGCCCGTCAGGCCGGGCCCAGCCACTGTTCCGTCAAACTGGGGAAACCTGTTTCAGCAGTTCCTTCAACTGCTGGCTGGCACTGGCAAGGCACCAATGTGAGGAATCCGGCCTGAGCCTGCAGCCAGGAGGGAGGGGCTGGTGCAGGCCACAGAGCCTGCTGGTAGCGGGCTGGGCTCCCAGCATCAAACAATGAACTGTCTGTCCCTTGCAGTGGGCACACCCTCCCATGCCAACGCCGACGCGCACTGGGTCCAAGTCTATACAAACATGGGTGGTAATAGGGCAGTAGGAACCAGGTGGGAATGGCCGTGAGGTGCCACTCATCAGGGTGAAATGTGAGGGTTGCAGTTAGGTCACAGCCAGACCATGATGGTGGAGTGGGGGTGGGGGATGGGCATAAATCGCCAGAGTCTCTGGGGAGCAAAGTGGAAGTCTTGGGTTTAAACCCCAGCTCCAGCCGGGCGTGGTGGCGCACGCTTGTAATCCCAGCATTCGGGAGGCTGAGACCGGAGGATCCAGGTTCGCGGCCAGCCTCAGCTACCTAGTGAGGCACTCCGCAACTCAGTGAGCCTCTGTTTCAAAATAAAGAATAAAAAGGGGCTGGGGGTGTAGCTCGGAGGTAGAATGCCCCTGAGTTCAATCCCCAGTACCGCAAAAAAAAAAAAAAAAAAAAAAAAAAAAAACCCAGCTCCACCATTTCCCAAATAACTATGTGGCCTTGGGCCAATTATTTAACTTCCCCAAGCCTCAGTCTACAAATGTGTAAAATGGGGATCAATAACATAATTTATTTCATAGGATTATGGTGAGGACCAAAGGGGATAATACGTGTAAAAATGCCAACATTGCCTGGCATGTAGAAAGTGCTCCCTAAATGGCATTATCTTTTTTTTTTTTTGCGGTACTGGGGATTGAACTCAGGGGCATTCTACCTCCGAGCTACACCCCCAGCCCTATTTTTTACTCTTTATTTTGAAACCGAGTCTCACTAAGTTGTGGAGTGCCTCACTAAGTAGCTGAGGCTGGCCGCGAACCCGGATCCTCCGGTCTCAGCCTCCCGAATGCTGGGATTACAAGCGTGTGCCACCACGCCCGGCTCCTAAATGGCATTCTCTTATTTTGTCCATCTGTCCATTCACCTGTCTGTTCACCCTCCTGTCTGCCACTGAAATATCAGTGCTAACTGTTGGGCACCGTGGCTAGTGGGTTCTCAAGATGCTGTCTTCTCTCTCCTTCTCCTTGGGAAGAGAACTCCAACTACACCTGCCAGGGCTTTTTCTACAGAGGAGACTCCTGAGCAGGGGCTCCCAGCTACCCTGGTGTCTACTCACATTTGTGAAGGTCAAACCCTAACAGTTTCTCCTACCCCCAACCCCATTCTGTCACCAACTGTATGGTTATGCTCCCCACTGTCTCCCTGTCTCCAGATTGGTCACTCAGCTTCTTATCTGCCTCTTGCCATCTGTCTGTGTCTAGGACTCTTGGCTTCTGTCTGTCTGCCTCCCATCCTTGCTCATTCTGCCTCTGATTCTACCTCTTTCCCATTGCCTGTTCTCTCCCATCCTCTCTTTTCAGCTCTGTCAACCTCTCTGCCCCTCTTTCCTGCTGTATCTCACCAGGAGGAGGTGAAGCTGTTACACACATAGGCTCTGAAGCCAGACTGTGGGATGTGGGCAAAAGTGGGCTCTGAATCTATCAGCCGAGACATCAAGCAAGTTTCTTAATCTCTCTGGGCTCAGATTCTCATCTTTAAAATGGGGATAATACTTACTTACCTTGTACTGTAAGGATTAAATGGTATAATACACATAGTACATTTAGAACAGTACCTGGCACCTAGGCTATTATTATTCATCATCCTGACTGTCTGTCTCCCTTTTCTTCTCAGTCTCTTGTCCAGACTCCAGTCTACCAGCCTCTAAAATAGATGAAAACTCCCTCCCACCCACTTCAGCCCCAGGACCTAGGGCAGTAGGAACCAGGTGGGAATGGATGAAGACTTTCCTAGGCTGGGTAATGGTGTCCAGAGCAGCTGAGTCCCCCCACAGCTCCCTCGGATCAAACACAGAGGCATCTTCAGACCATGGGGAAGGAGAAAGGAGCCGGGGCTGGCGGGAGGCCAGGGCCTAGATGACAGCGGGAGATACGCCCACCTGTCTACAAGGACGCTTTCTTTGCTGCCTCCCAGGCCCCAGCCCCACCAAGCTGCCCAGCCCCTGGGGCAGTTCCCATGGGTGCTAAAAACCTACCCAGAGCCAACTGATCCCCCCACGGTGACAAGCACCCCACACCCACTGGCACCCTGTGCCTAGGGGAAGAGGCAGGTGTGCAAACATCCCAGTGTGGCTTTTCAGATCTTGGAGGATCCACCTGGCTAAAATGACCTCATTTGATTTTGTCAGGAGTGGTGTGGTGAGGCTCTATCCCAGGAAAATCTCCTCTGACTAAAAGAAACCTGGCCCTGTTTGGAAGACACTCTCATCTCAAGGTTCTACCATATAAAAGGCGATCCTCTTGTTCCTCCTGGCCAGGAAGAAGGTGCTCCTTGGACTTGAGAGGGAGTTTCAATTCTCAGAGATCCTCACATGCATCTGCCTTGAGGTGTGCGTGTGTGTGGGGGGGTACTCTTCAGTGCAATGTCACTGTCACCTTAGTAGCTTGATAGAGGAAAATAATATCACCTGTTGAACAGGGGCACTGGTGGGAAGTTCTCACCTGGCTAAGGTTGGGGAGATGGAGTCTCAACACAGTATTCTGGCATTTTCTCCTCTAAGGGAAAGAAACTCTCACCTGTTTGGGGTGGGCTCCCATTTCTAAAGGTGGGTCACCCTGACAGTTATATAGAGAGGGGGCTCTCACCTGGATAACCGAGTGGCCTATGGGACTATTCTCAGACAGTTCAGCCTCATAGGTGGGCCGCTCGAACTTGGGAGCGTTGTCATTGGTGTCTAGCACAGTGACACGTAGCAGGGCACTGCTGGCCCGCGGCGGGCTGCCGCCATCCTGCACCTTGATGGTGAGGTCATAGGAGTCCCAGCGTTCACGGTCCAGGTTGCCCATCACAATGAGCTGTGGCTGCTTCTCCTCCTGGTCCTCCGCCACCTGCAGCCCAAATAGCTCCTGAGCCTCAGGCCCGGCCTGTAGCTCATAGGATGCTACACCGTTGGGGCCAGCATCCCGGTCTGAAGCCAGCGGGATGGGGAAGAGCGAGCCAATGTTGGTGTTCTCGGGGATGGCCAGAGTGATGACTGGCGAGGCGAAATTGGGCGTGTTGTCGTTGATGTCCTGGACCTCGATCTGGCCCTCCAGCAGCCGGGGGCTGCCATTCTGCACGAGGTCTGTGATCGATACCTCAAACTCCAGGATGCAGGCATCACCAGGGAGCTGGTTCTGGCATTCACGGAGCCCCTCGCGGTCAATGGAGGTCTCGGTGGTGAAAATGTCACCCGTCTTGCCATCCACTCGGAGGTACGGGGCACCTACCTCTAGTTTGTACAGGTGACCCACATCTGGGAAACCATAGTCGGCCGCGAGGCTTCCAATGAGGGTGTTAGGCGGCTGTTCCTCTGGCACCTTGTACACTACCTGAGTGGCGTGGCCTGTGATTGGAGCCAACAGGAGCAGTGCCAGCAGCAAGGGGGACAGCAGCAACCGCTGCCCCCCAGGGCCCGGGCTGGGCCTCAGAGGCCCCATCCTGGCAGGCTCTAGAATCAGGAGGGCTGCAAGGAGAAGCAGACAGAGGCCATCAGTTGGGACGAGGAAGCTGGCCAGAGGGCGGCCCAGAGCCGGCCTCCAACTCCCACCAACACTCTTCCCTCACAAGAGTCAACCCCAGCCTAGAAACCCAGTTCCAGACCCAGAGCTCAGAACCCCGAGTCTCACCCACGGCTGGGTGTAGCAGCTGTGCCTGGCCCAGCTGGAGGAGCCGGTAAGAGGCCTGGCAAGTCCAGAGCAGCTCCCGCCCATGGAACGCCCTTCCCCACTTGACATTCCTGGGTCCTGGCCCGCCCTCCCTCCCTCCTGTCTTCTTTCCCTCCCTGCTCTCTGCTCTCTGTTTTGCCCAACACCTCTTTCTCACCAGCATCTTGCCTTAGTCACCCATGGTAATTACCCTGATACTGAGATACAGACAGAGCAAGTAGAAGGGTTAGGCTTCAGGCACCCCCCCCCC
>PVLC010046431.1:0-11437 GCA_004027655.1 Graphiurus murinus | reverse complement strand
TCCTGACTCTGAAGTGGGCATTCTTCTTATCCCTATTTTAGAAGTGAGGAAACTGAGGCACGGAGAGGTTAAGTAACTTGTCGGGGTTACACAGCCAGTAAGTGGTGGGGCCAGGACTCGGTGCAGTCTATCTTTAGAGTGCCCCTCACCCTCCAGTGCCATGAAAATAACATTGTCACACTGTGTCACTACTTCCAAGCCTGAAGGCAGCTAGGCCAGGTTCAGGACACAGAATCAGACATGTCCTGTGGCCTGGTCCAGGCTGTCATTTCCTCCTTTAGGTTCAACCTGCAGCCCGGTGGGGAATCTCATGGGCAGGGGGTGGCACTGGCTGGGCCTCCTGAGCACATCCTCGTGTCCCCTGTGGACATGCTGGTGACCTCCCATCTCCCACCAGCCAGAATTGCGCACAGGGCCGGGGCCATCAGAGGGCCCGCCCAGCTCCCTGTTCCCTCCTGGAGAGCTCCCTGCCCATCAGCCAGGAGCCCTCTGCCCAGGGCTCTTCCCTGAAACTGCTCCCAGGGTGAGGGGCCTCCCAGCCGGGGGCGCTGTCACCAGCAGTATCCCAAGGCCACAGCTGTGGCAGGTCCCTAGTCAGGCTTGTATTTGCTTAGCCGGCGCCCGTCAGGCGTGAGCAGCACCTGCCCAGACCCCAGCATTGAGCCACAGAGCACATCACAGGAAGCCTCCAGGAGCCTCTGGGTGCTCCGTTGATACAGGAGCTGTGGCAGCGGGATCCTGGGGGTGAACCGGGATTGCAAAAAAACCTCTAGGAGTGTCATCTCCATCAGGATGCTCTCAAAGCAGCCTCATGAGGGGCAGTGTTATCCCATTTTACAGATGAGCAAACCAAAGCCCTAGAACAGTTCAGACAGCAGGGGCGGGCTTCCCTGAGCTGTCAGGGAAGGCACTGGCAGGCAGGAAGGGAGGGACATTTTCCCAGAACGGAAGGGTGTGAGCTAAGAGGGGGAAGGAGCCACTGTGGCCTGTATGACGAGGCGGGTGCTGAACGGGCCCTGTGGCTGCACCAGCGGGGCTGAGAGGTGGTTTGGGCGAGGCTGCAGGGTTAGGTCAGGCACTGCAGCTGGCACTAGAGAGGTGCAAACGTTCCCCCCACAGCCACCCCCAGGCTCTCAGTTGAGCTGGGGCAGAGGCTGGCGGCGCGGAAGCAGCAAGTCAACCGTAAGACGCTGTGTACAGGCACATTGGAGTTAGGGGCTGCAGACCCCAGGAGGGAGAGGGAGCAGGCTGTTTCCAGAAAGGGGTAGGAAGGAGCTGTCCAGGAGGGCTCCAGAGAGGAAGTGACTTTTGGCTGGCCTGGAAAGATTAGCCAAAGCACAGATCCTCCCCACGGGCTGGCTTTAGGGAGCAGCAAGTTCGTGGGGGCAGAAGGGAGGGTGGAGCAATGTGAGAGGGGCCTGGGGAACCTCCCTAATCTTGAGGCTCTTCATGCCCAAGGGCAGGCTGTGTGCTGGAGTCTGTCTGCACCTGTGTCCCTGAGGGTTGGGGAGTGTCTTCCTGCTCAGGGGAAAAGGAACGCTGGACCCCAGAGGGCGAGGCCTGTGCCCAAGTGGCACAGCTTGCTAGTGACAGCAGAAGCCGTTAGCCAGTTACCTAATAGGTGTGGACGCTATCCTCCTGGCCATGGGAGCCATAGAAGGTTTTGTTTGTTTGTGGTACTGGGGATTGAACCCAGGGGCATTCCACCTCTGAGCTATACCCCCAGCCCGATTTTATTTCTTATATGGAAACAGGGTCTCACTAGATTGATGAGAGTCTCACTACTTGCTGAGGCCGTCCTCGAACCTGTGATTCTCCTATCTCAGCCTCCCAAGTACTAGGATTACAATTGTGTGCCACTACTCCCGGCTTTTTACTTTTTATTTTGAAACAGGGTCTCACTAAGTTGCAGAGGACCTCACTAAGTAGCCGAGACTGGCCACAAACCTGTGACCTTCCTGTCTCAGCCTCCCAAGTACTGGGCCATCACTGGACCACTACTCCCAGCTAAAGATTTTTAAAGTAGAGGACAGCATGGGCTTTTAAAAAAGCATTTTGCATTTTTAGAAAGAGGAACTCCCAGAATGGTTAATTCTTAAACAGAGGGAGGGGCCTGCATCATCAGCAGGGAAGTTGGGCCGTGTGGGTGGGGAAAGGAGGCCCCTGAGAGCCACTTAAGTCATTCTGCCTGTGTTGGGGTGCCCTCCTGCCCCATTCACACCTGCCTGGGTTGGAGACCCAGCCGGAGGCATGGGGAGCCCCCAGCAGTGCCCCTGCCCCCTCTGCTGGAGGGGGTGCCCTGCCTGGGGTGGGAAGGGAGGCACTGTGGCTGTGGAGGGCACCCGCTCTGTGCCCCAGGGGAGGAGAGCCAGTCCAGACCAGGAAGTAGTCTGTGCCCTCCCCCTCCTGAGACATTTCCTCCCGATGAAATCACATCCCAGCTGGGGAACAGGCCCCCATTGTGATGGGCTGGGGTCTCTAGAGAAAGGGCGCCTTTCAGGCCCTTAAAAATAGCAGCTTCGGGATTTATGAATCCGCAGGGACAGTGTCCCTTCCCCCCGCTGTGCAGCACCCCCACCCCAGACTGTGACCTGGTGGTGACCAGCTGGAAAATCGACCAGCCCTGGTGGGGCAGGGCTGCTGGTCCACCAAGGGTTCATCCATCTTGCTAGGACTCTGCTGCCCTCCCCCCACCACGATCCTCTCCAGAACCGTAGGAGGTAGCATACTTGGCATTTTGCAGATGAGGAAACTGAGGCATGACTCACATAGTTGGGGGGCAGTAGAGTCCCCATGGCAGCCTGGCTGTCAACCACTGGACCTGGGGCTGCAGTGGTGAGCTGGAGTGCTGGCTGGGGGTGGTGGAAGGCAGGATGTGGGCTCCATGCCTGTAACAGGGCACCACTAGGGCCCACCACGGGACCCTGACAGGCCCTGGAGCCGACCAGCTGAGCTGCCCCTGCCTGAGCAGGGCCAGAAGCTGCCCAGCCGTCTCCCCAGTGTCTTGACATTTCTGCAGCCAGCTCTGCAGAGCCAGGCAGGGCAGCCCCAAGTGAGTTCCGGGGTAATGGGTGGATGGTACCTGGCAGTTGAAGGAATGTAGCCTTCTCTACCCACGAAGGGAAGAGGGGTGAGGGGAGGGCCTCCGAGTGGGATAGGAAAGGGCCGTCCTAGGGTCTGCTTGGGGACCAGATGTCCTGGGCTGCTGGCAGGGGCGGGACCCTCACCCTCCAGCCCCTCCTTCCCCTGAGGAAGCACCGCCCTTTCCCTCCCTCTCCCCATGTGGCCTTGGGGAGCACAGGACCGGAGCCTGGGCACCTGCTGGATGCATTCCATTTGTGTGAGGGGGCTTACAGGGGGTTTACAGCCGCCCCCAATCCCGAACCCAGCCCCAGCTTACCCTCTGTGAGCCACCTGCAGACGGGGTGGCAATGCCAGCTGTCAGCGGCTCTGTCCTGCCCCTGCCTTGCTGCCACTCTAGAGGAGCCCCAGCCCCCTACCCTCCCATCCCATGTTTCAAACCCAAAGCCGGTGTGCCAGCTGCTTCTCCCAGGTGCTGCTGCAGCCCCAGCCCTCTGGGGACCGTGGCCCCACCCCCGGCCACCCCACTCCTGCAGCTCCCTGGCTCACCCTCCATCCTTCTCCCCGCCAGCTTCCCCAATCCCTCTCGACTCCTCCTCGAGAGAGTGTGGGATGATGTCACTTCCTGGGGGGGAGGAGCAGGCACGACCCCAGAGGGCTAGCCCGCCAGCCACCGGCCAGGCTGCTAGCTCGTCGGGTCCGTCAGTCCGCTGGAGCAGCCCTGGAGCTGCTGGAGGAAGTGGCCGCACCAGGAGAGGGAGCTGGGCTGGGCTGGACATGCCGGCTGGCTACCCTGCCCCACACCCCCGGGCCCACCCTGAGGGCTGCGCCCACTGGCCGGGGAAGACTTGGCCGCTTCCTTTCCGAGGAGTGATGCCGGTCTCCACGGAGACACTTTTCCCCCGGAGCCATCGCTGGGGAGAGGAGGACCTGCCGCCCACCCCTGGACCAGGTGCCATGTAAGCCTCTGCCAGCCCGGGGGCAGCTGCCTGCCAGCAGGGTGCCCGGCCCCCCGCAGCAGGGTCCCGCTGCACAGCTGAGTGCAGGCCTGTCCTCGAGCTCCTTGTGGGTATCTACCTGGAGCAACCACCTGCCCATATCCGTACCCTTCTTCCAGGCACTCCAAAGAGGGGCGACCCCGGGGTCCCGGCAACTCCTCCTGCGCTTGCTGTGACTAGCTCGTATCCACCTACTTGAGAGAGCTGGGCACTGGGCAGGGGAGGCTGCTTGGCTCAGGGTGGACCTGGAGGTGTGGTTGCTTTTCCAGCAGCCAGAGACAGGTGTCCCAAGCCATACTCCTGACGCCACGTCTCCACCATGACCTTCCCACCTAGAGGCCACGGCTGGGAGTTCTGTTTGATGGGTATTCGGCCAAGGCAGAGAATGTGCCTCCAGCAAGGCAAGAAACGAGAGCCCTTGTTCACCATGGCTGGGCACTCCTCAGCTCCATGTTTATCAGCCCCAGCTTCCACCACTCATGTGCCCCTGGCACGCCTTGTCCGAGGCCTGGAGCCTTCCTCCTGCCCGCTGGGCTTTGTGCTGAGGGACAGCTTATTCTTGGTCTGAGAAGCCCCTAACCCTGACTGTGTGCACTGGGTGAGGTCCCCTAGTAGGAAGGAAATAAGGGTCCCAGGTAGGAGGAAAGCGGGAGTGAGCACAGGTCTTACTGAAGCTGAACAGGTACTTTTGGGGTCCTGTGCCGGTCTGGGGGCACAGGAGGGACCTCGGGGTTCAGGGTGAAATCATCATTCTGCTGGCGAGGTCCCTTGTTGGCTCTGTTAGGTGCTGGGCAGGAGTCAGGTCCTGCCTGGAGCAGGGGGGAGGGGGTGTCACCATTTCCAGTGCCCTGGAGGCCTGTGGGTTGTGGGTGGGACTCATGGCCAGTGCCCAAGATGCCTGTGCTGCCAGCCACCCAGCGGCCCAGGAGTGTGGTGGCCCTGGGGGCTGCAGCCTGCACAGACAGCTCCAGGGGCCTCTGCTTTCTTTCAGGAGGTGAGCGCCAGGCCTGCTGAGCCTTCCAGAGCCACCAGCCATGCCCGGGATCGTGGTGTTCCGGCGGCGCTGGTCTGTGGGCAGCGATGACCTCGTCCTGCCAGCCATCTTCCTCTTCCTCCTGCACACCACCTGGTGAGAACTGGGGGCTGGCCGCAGGCCTAGGGGTGGGGAAAAAGGCTTCGGAGGAGGCTTTCCCATCATCCGTTCCTCCCTGCCTGGGTCCAGACCTGACCTAGTCCTGCTCCCAGCTCTCAGGAGGAGGTGCTTGAAACATGGCTTCCCTTAGAACAATTCCCATGTGGATCCGGGACCCCTTCCCGGCCACCACTCCATCTGGCCTCAGCGCTGGGTGAGGTTGCTGCTCTGTCTTCCCCTGCTGAGAGCGGGCCCCCCTGCTCTCACCCTCCTGTCTCCTAGAGGCACTGGGTGCCAGGTAGACCGCTCTGGTGGTGGTGGGGGGGGGTGCCTGCTGCCCCCTTTCCGCTCAGCCCAGGCTGGGCGGGGCCTCGCTGCCGGGGACGCGCAGGCGCACACGGGCACACATGGACGCAGCCCGGCCTCACTCACCTGGTCGCCCGCAGGTTTGTGATCCTGTCTGTGGTGCTCTTCGGTCTGGTCTACAACCCGCATGAGGCCTGCTCCCTGAACCTCGTGGACCATGGCCGCGGCTACCTGGGTATCCTGCTGAGCTGCATGATCGCCGAGATGGCCATCATCTGGCTGAGCATGCGTGGGGGCATCCTCTACACGGAGCCCCGGGACTCCATGCAGTACGTGCTCTACGTGCGCCTGGGTAAGGGCCGCCTCCCTTGGGTCGGGGCAGCTCCAGTCCATCCGACCTGCGCTCGTTGGGTCGTTCAGCTGGTATTTATTGGGCACATGCTGTGAGCCAGAGTCTGGACTAGCACAGGGGTACGGAAGTGAACGAAGGCTTCCTGGGGCTTCCATCTCAGAGCTGGGGAGGACAGGCTGTGGCCTGAGGGCTGAATTCAGCTACTGTCTGTCTTGTAACTATTTATTGAAACACACACATTCATTTATGCATTGTCTTGGGCTGCTTTCACAGAGCTGAGTAGTTGCTTCAGGGACTATAGTACCCCAAAATCTAACGTATTTGTTCTCTGGCCCTTTATAGATAAATTGTATTGACAGTTAATTAATTTTTTGTGGTTCTGGGGATTGAACCCAGGGGCATTCTAACCTCTTAGCTATACCCTGGACCCTAATTTTTGTTTTGAAATAGGGTCTCACTAAGTTGCTGAGGTCTCACTAAGTTCCTGAGGCTGGCCTTGAATCTGGGATCCTCCGGTCTCAGCCTCCCAAGTACTGGGATTATAGGTGTGCACCACCCATAATAGAGGTGCTGACCTCTATTTAAACCACGAGCATCTCTGCAAAGTGCATTTGCTTTGTGATCCTTCTCAAGGAGCTATTGTCACCTCTTAGAAAAGCCCCTGGGGGTGCTCTTCTGGGCCCGGGTTCCAGCCACTCCTGGACATCCCCAGTGAATGTGCCTCTCCTTTCTCCGAGTGCTGCGTTCTTTCCCCATGTTACCTCACACCGAGGAGCTATCGTCAGCCTCGTTTTGTAGATGAGGACTCTGGAGCCCAGGGGGGTGAACGAGCTCCCTCAAGGTCGCTCAGCTGGTCAGTGTCAGCGCTGGGACTTGAACCCACGCTGTCCAGCCACACTGTGCCACCCTCTGGGAGGCTGCAGATCCCGTCCCCACCTCCACCCCGCCTGGGCCCCGGGATCATACGCCGATGGCCGAGCACAAGGCCCCTACCTCCTCCACCCTCAAGTTTGGGAGGTCTCTTGCCGGAAAGTAGAAGTTTCCATGAAACAGGCCCCTAGTCTTCTGCGGTCCTGTGACATAGATGTTGTCACTCCCACTTTACAGATGAGGGGACAGGCTCAGAGAGATTAGGTAACTTGCCTAAGAGAGGCTGTGATTCCAGAGTTTATGCTTAGAATTCTGGAATCCTGAAAGGACAGGGATGTGCCTCTTTGTCACCACCTTTCCAGCTGCCTTCAGGGGACCAGGTGGGCCCCGCAGAACAGAATGGCGGTGTGCTAGCCCCCAGTGGCTGTGTGAATCTGACCCTGCCTCCCACCCCTGCGGCTGAGCCCCTGCAGGAGGAGGGGCCGGGCCTGGGTTCCTGGGCACCTGGGCACAGGTGGCTGTCCTCCAGCCGGGGCCTGCTCTCCTTGCAGCCATCCTGGTGATTGAGTTCATCTACGCCATCGTGGGCATCGTCTGGCTCACCCAGTACTACACCTCCTGCAACGACCTCACTGCCAAGAACGTCACCCTTGGTACGTCTGGGTGCAGCCCAGGAGCCTCAGCCAGCCCTGAGGGGCGGAGGGGAACCAGTGTAGGGATGAAGGAGCTGGGAGGACATACTGCTTCATTTGCCCTGTGTTCTGGGGGGCAGCGTGGGGGGCAGCACCAAGCTGTCTGGGCAGTAGTCCAGTCTCCACAGCCCCTCCTTGGGAACCCGTAGAGCTCCCTGCTCTGTATGCAGGGTGGGCCTCAGGGTCATGGCTCAGCAAGGCGGGGACCAGGGACCTCTGAGCCTTGCTCTGGGTCCCCAGAAGCAGTTGGGGGCAGGGAGGCTCCTGTGCCCCTTTCTCCCGAGCCAAGGATCCAGGGAGGTGTCCCCAACATCCCTTGCTTCCCACCGCGCCCCCACAGGCATGGTCGTGTGCAACTGGGTGGTCATCCTCAGCGTCTGTATCACCGTCCTCTGTGTCTTTGACCCCACGGGCCGCACCTTCGTCAAGCTGAGAGCCACCAAGAGGAGGCAGCGTAACCTGCGGACATACAATCTGCGGTCAGTCGGCTGGGGGACGGTCAGTCGGCGGGGGGGTGTAGTTCCCCAGCAGCCCTGCTGACCAGCAGGCCGAGGGGATACTCTTGTTTTCCAGGATGCTGCCCCCAGCCCCCCAAACTGCATTTCAACCTCCTGTGAGCCGTGGGCATTACAAAAGGCTTAACCTCCCCCTGCCTCGGAGGGGAACAGTATTTCCTGCCTCGTGGTGTTGTGAGATTTAGATGAGATAATATATGCAAAGTGGTCAACACGATGCTCATATTCAGTAAGTGCTCAGTAAGTGGTAGCTGTTGCTATTATAGTCATCAACAGCAGTGCTAATAACGACGGTAGTGAAAGCAAGAGACAGAACCGGAGCTAAAAATGGCATAGAGTAAGTTACAACTGCACCAGGTAGCTGCCATTATCTTTCCCGTAATAGGATGGAGAAACTGAGGCAGAGAGAGGTTATGTGACATCTCTCAAGCTATAACTTAGCAAACGTGAGACTGGGAGCTAGCCCAGCAGTCTGGCTTTAGAGCCCTTGCTTAGCCCCTAGGCAAGGCTGCCTGGAGGTTTCAGGGGTCAGAGGACGTCAATCCAGGAAGGCTTCTTGGATGGGGTGAGTTTTCATGTTGTTATAAAGAAGAGGGAGTGGCAGAGAAGATGAGGGAGGGCATCCAGGCACAGTCACATACCTCCTGTTTATTGAACGAAAACCAGAGCGGGGCTTCCAGGGTGGGTCAGGACTTAGGTCTTAGGCTGAGCCCTTTACCCAGTGCATTGAATCCTTTTGGCAACCCCGGTGAAATGTGGAGATCAGTCTACAGATGAGGCATCCAGGTCACTCGCCCAGGCCATGCCGATGGGGCATGGAAGTGGCACGCTGTCCCCAGCCCTGGTGTCCTCTTGTGGGGAATCAGGCTGCCTGCCCAGCCAGGCTTCTCCCCACCCCCGCCCAGGCCTCTGCATGGGGCTCCCGGGATCTTCCATGTCAGTCAGCCCATCACCGCAGCCAGAGCCACACCCGTGCCTGGCCTGGCCCCCTCCCAGCCCAGAATGTCAGGCCCTGGAGCCAGTTTCCCCACCACTCCTCCCACTTTACTCGCTCTGAGCGCGCGTCCCCACCCAGCCAGGTCTGGGATCCTTGGGCACTGGGGAACACTTCCCTTCCTCACTCTGGGTGACTGGCTTACGGGGGGCCCAGGGCAGCCAGCGCCTCTGCAATGCGAACTGGTGGTTGCCGTCATTTTAATTAGAAGGCTCTCTGTGGTTTCCGGGCCTTGTGAAGGTGAATAAAATGTCTGGAGCTCATAGCCCTTGACCTGTGTGGTTTCTCCAGTGCTCTGGGCTCTGTGAAGTCTGTCCGCCTCCCTGACTGCCTCCCCTTGCCGGCCCTCTGCTTTGAGACAGTTTTTCTAGCAAGGACATTTCCGAGCCCGCAACTCCCCAGCGTGGGGACGTTCACACTCCTGCTGCCCCACAGGATGAAGTTATTTTGGTTTCTGGAAGTCAGGAATCTGTTTAAGTCCTTGGCCCTTTCTCTTTCCAGTGAAATCTGGTAGGGGTTGGGGGAGGGGGCCATTCCCAGCATGGCTCCCAAGGAGCCTTGACCTTGGATGTTTGCAGAAGGAATGTCCGCCCCTTTTCACTTTAATGAGATGGAGAGTGAAGGGCTGCTGGGGTCCCTGAACGTTCTGTCCAGGCTTGGTATGCGGCTCCCTGGCTTGGTGGGTGGCCTTACCCATGCACTTGACAAACCTGTCACCTTCTCACAAGCATTCCTGAAGTCATCTGCCCCCTGGTGTGTGCAAAGGGCACTGCAGCAGAGTGTCGAGTCAGCGCTTCCCTCCCGCCAGGGGCCCAGCAGGACGTTCTTTTTGAAATTTTCAAAATCCAGGTGGCTTAGAAAGTGTTAAGAATGTGATGTTCTGGGAACACAGCTTGGTCAGCACACTGTCCCTTCATCAAGCCCCTGGAAGGGGGACATTGGTTTAGGATACAAGTAAGTCCCCGAGGGTGGCAGACCCCAGAAACAGTAATTGCCTTCACCCTTTCCAGGCCCTGGGAGACCCTGTATGTCCTCCTTGTGGCCGGCTGACTTGTGGAGCCAGGGGCAGGCAGCTGGGAGCAGGCCTGGGCCACAGAGAGGAGCAGGAGGAGGAGGGCCACGCCGGCCTGACACTCTTGATAGCTGTTAAGTGCCTCAAATGCATTCCACTGCCTCCCTGCCGTCCCCTCCTGACTGCCCTGCCCAGCGTCAGGCTTTTAAGAGGCCAGCACATGGCACCAGAGCCGGCCTTCCTTAGTTTGCAGGTCTGCGTGTTTAACTAAATTGGAGACATTATCATTACGCTCACAACTTACTGATTTCTGGGCACCCGGCATTAGAGGAGCCTCAGTGCTTAGTTGACCCGTTGCTCTTTCTTTGAGTCCAGGCTCCGGGGTCCCCTGAATCCCCACCCCAGCAGCCAGAGCCATCGGGGCTGGGGCAGGAGTGAGCATGGGCAGGGGTGGCCCTCTCGTTACCCAGGCCAGACTAAGGAGCTGGGAACTGCAGAGCCCCATTCAGCCCCGTGCATTCCCTGAGTACAGAGGACGTGCGTTTCTGCAGTCTTTGGGGAGGAAAAGCAGATGTTCTGACAGGTCTTTTGCAGCCCCTGGACCAGGAGGTCAGAGAGGCCCAACATCCCCCAAGGCTCTTGGCTTGAGCCTTGAACACCTGGGCTGCAGAGTAGCCCCCACTTTGGGCTCCCCACTCTGAAGCCCCCAGGACATGCCTGTGGGTCAGTCTTCCAAAAGCTGGGGAGCAAGGCCCACCCAGCCAACAGCTTACCACCTTAGGCCAGCAGGAGTCCCCAGGGAGTGTCCTGGCCCTGTTCTCCCCAGGTCCCCTGCTGGAGAGCCCTTTGGCAGGGTCTCGGGAACCGTGCGCCCTGTTTTCGTAACGTCGGGGCCCAGCTCTTCCGGTGCAGCCCTCTGACCTCACACATACGGGCTCTCCCCCTTCGCAGGCACCGCCTAGAGGAGGGCCAGGCCACCAGCTGGTCACGCCGGCTCAAAGTGTTCCTCTGTTGCACCCGGACGAAGGACTCGCAGTCAGTAAGTACTGGGAAGCCATTCTCCTCGGGCTCAGTCCTGCCATCTGGGCACCTTTCACTCCTTTGGCAAGGCTGGGTGGGCTGGGCTGGAAGGAGTGCTGAGCTTGGAGTGTGAGGGAGGCAACCGCCTGCTTGGGTGAGGATCTGTTCTTCACTGACCAGCGCCCCCAGCCACTAAAGCAGCCGTCCACTTGCTTTGTCGAGGGAACAGAAAGATGCGAAGGCTTTGTGTCGCCCCCATGGAATGCACAGTTTAGCCAGGAGAAGAAATGCTCAAAGGTCAGGCAGGCTGAGGACGAAGAGCAGTAGCACATCGCCCATGGAAAATGGACCTGCGAGGTCTGGCTGGATGGCGCGGCCAGCCGTGGGCTACAGGAGCTCTGAGGAGTGACCAGAGGGGCCAGGCGTGTGCCCAGCACTGCAGAAGGCAGGCAGGGTCAGCTGTGG